>JBBPBX010026383.1:15142-38147 GCA_038048925.1 Garcialebias charrua | reverse complement strand
AAGTGCAGGATCATTTCTTATTTAACGAGTATATCCCACACAGTCAGCTGTGCCTCATCCTCCTCCCTGCTCCACAGTGATTCACACATCAGTTCACAACAGCGCAGGAACTTGTGCATAGTGCAAAACTTTAATTAAATTTGTGTTTTTTAATAAAATTGCTCATGACTTTGAACTTTTAGGGGCAGATTTTTTTTAAGAGCAGAAGCAGAAATGTGAAGGAACAGCTCTGATGTGAATTCAAAAAAGTTCAAGACAAAACGTGCTCTGATGTGACATTAGGAAGCTTTGTTTAAAATTATAGTTTTATTTAGTTCATAGTTTTACAGTCACTCTTTGTCAGGTGGGTTGAAGGCTGCACGCCTCCTCCTGTCTGCTCCGGACCACGCAGCTAAATGACTCCACCTGAACGATGTAGAACCAGTCTTTGCATGCGTCAAACAGAAACTGAAACTTACTGCTTGTTTATGTTGACCTGCGTCAAGAGTGAGTCATTGACACGTGGTGGAGAGAATCCAGGGATTTTTCAAAAATAAACTTTTTTTTTTTCCCCTACCCACGGCCTGGTACAAATTGACCCACGGCTCGGTACCGGTCCGCAGCCCAGTGGTTGTGGACCACTGCGTTAGAGTATGTGCTTGACAGAAAATATGAAAGAGTAACAAGGATGTGTGCTGAGCCCCCTTCTATTCACCCTGCTAACACATGACTGCACACCATCGTACAGCTCCAACCACTTCATCAAGTTTGCGGATGACACAACAGTGGTAGGTCTCATCAGCAACAACGATGAGACGGACTACAGGAACGAGGTGAGCCGCCTGGCCTTGTGGTGCGGACACAACAATCTCACTCTCAACGTGGAGAAGACAAAGGAGATTGTTGTGGACTTCAGGAAGAGGGATGCCCAACATCCTCCTCTGACCATCAACAGCACCGCAGTGGAGAGAGTGGACAGCACCAAGTTCCTGGGAGTGCACGTCTCAAAGGACCTGTCCTGGAGCAGGAACACTGCAGCACTGGCAAAGAAGGCTCACCAGCGTCTCTACTTTCTCCGCAAGCTGAAAAGGGCTGGAGCTTCAACCCCCATCATGAGCACCTTCTACAGAGGTGCCATAGAAAGTGTCCTGACCAGCTGCATCACTGTGTGGTTTGGTGCATGTACTGCATCATGCCGCAAGAGCCTCCAGCGCATTGTGAGAGCAGCTGAGAAGATCGTGGGCACCTCCTTGCCCTCACTGCAGGACTTACACAGCAAACGCCTCACTCGGAAAGCCCACCGCATGGCAGGTGATCCCACACACCCACTACACAGCTGCTTCAGACTGCTGCCATCAGGAAGGAGACTGAGGAGTCTCCAGGCTCGAACCAGCAGACTGAGAGACAGCTCTGTTCATCAGGCAGTCAGAATGCTAAACACTCTGCCTGCTCTGCCTCCCCTCCCATTTGAACTGCCTTAACACTAAAACTTTCTCACATACTATCACTCAACACAAAGTTTTTAACACTAGACTCTGTGTCACCAAACGGGTTTTCACTAAACTCTCGGTCATGTGCTCATACAGTTTGCACTACTTCTCATACTTGCACTAATGTCTGTATTACATCACTGCCTATAATCATAATACTGTTTACATTCTCTGTTTACATTTATTAATACTGTTTACTTTTATTACTACTGCTTACATGTAATTACTACTGTTTACATTTATTTACACTACTCTAATATCTACACCACTGCTGGTACATATACAGTGTGCTCTGAACGGTCTTATTTAGGGATGCCCAATGTGCCTTACTGCATATGCCACTTTTTGCCTCTACAACAACATCAACTACTACCTCATACATATACTGTGTACATTGACTCATACGCTGCTTTGCCACTTTGCAAATGTCAATGCTAGAAACCTTTAGTTTATTTTAGTTATACTTTTTATACTCTTTTTTTATACCACTATGAAAAAAAACTCAGGACAGTGTTAGTTTTACTATTTTATGCTTATGTCTATTATTATATGTTTCAGTGTTTCAATGTTTAGATGTTTACTGTTGCACCGAGGGACTGAGAGAAACGCAATTTCGGTCCTGTGTATGTCCTGCACTGTACATATTGCAGATCTGACAATAAAGTTGACTTTGACTTTGACTTTTGACTTTATCTTTCTGCCTTTAGGACTGCTGTCTGTGTTCACTGAGAGGGGGAGCGTTGCAGAGAACTAATAATGACAAGTAAGTCAAAGACTAAGGAGGGGGTGGAGAACTTTACAATTATTTAAATAAAATTTTAATGATGGTACAAGTCAAGCTCTTCAGTTTTTCAGAACTGTTGTATGTACCAACTCTTTGTGATGCAAAGAATTAGCTAAATATAGCAAAAGGCTAGCTAAATAAACAAAGTACCGTACAGTAGATACATTGATGGGTGGATATGACAACTTGTGGTTCGTTTTGTGCTCATTTTGGGGAAGTGCATCAGAATGTCACTGTGATATTCAGGAACAGAGGAAGTTTCATTTTTTTCATCTACATTTTGCAAGTTGATTTTGAAAGTTAATGCTGTGGGAGCGAGTGCATTGCATCACAGCTCTTATGAGCATTATATGACCAGTTAAAACGGTTTTGATAAATTACAATCATGACAACAACCAGTTTTAATCCAAAGATCACTTTTGTCTGCCTTGACAACAGATGGGTTCATGTGCTGTGTGCCATCACCGTGCTGGAAGCTCGCTTTGTCAACATCACCAAGCGGAGCCCCATTGACCTCTCTGCCATTCCTTTTCCTCGGTTCAGACTGGTAGGAGCGCAGTTTTCCTCGACTTTGATATGTACACTTCCTCGCAAAGTACTGGCACAATGACACCGTTTCCTTTTACTGAAAACATTTGGGGTTGACATCGAAAGATGAATGTGAGACGAGTGCAACATTTCAACTTTTATTTCCAGGTGTTTACATCTGTTTTGGATCTACAACTAAGAAGAAAGCTTTATTTATTATTGAACATTTTTTTAAGTGAGCTAAAGTATTGGAACAGATGGACTAAAATAAATTAAAGTAAATAATACTTGAGTTGCGGTTTATGGGCCGAGCTGAAGTTCAGGCCGGGTCGGGCCAAACTTACCGTATTTTTCACCCTATACGTCAGTTTTTTTGCATAATTTACATGCCCTGTGGCTTATTGGCCAAAGCGACATATTTATGGATTTTTCCCATATTTATAAACCAGTTTTTGGCTGAGATATGACAGTTTTCATTCATTCTGACCGAAAATAATAATAATTTAAGCAGTACCACTTTCAGACACTAAATGGTAGCAGAGTAGTAGTAGCGGTATGGCATGCCGTTGTATCATGTAATAGGTAAATGTGGCTATAATGACAAATTCAAAAAAAGTTCAATACAAAAAGAACAACTGGACTTTATTTATGGGCGGCCGTGGTGTACTGTAGTGATAATGGCAGTCGTCCCCCGATCGGAAGGTTGGAGGTTCGAATCCCGGTTCCTCACACCATGTGTCGTTGTGTCCCTGGGCAAGACACTTAACCCCGAGTTGCTCCCGGTAGGACTGGAAGGCGCCTTGCATGGCAGTCGCCGCTACCGGTGTATGAATGGGTGGATGGTTGGTATTGTAAAGCGCTTTGGGGTCCCTCACAGGGGGCTGGAAAGCGCTATATAAATAAGCCCCATTTACCATTTACCATACTTTATACTTTCTTTCTTTTTTTTTTCTTGAACTTTTTTGAATTTACCACGTCCTGGATGACTGAGAATCTTTTCAACAGCTATTAATGACACAATCAGCTTGCCATATAGCCACCTTCGTTCTGCTCGCTGCTTGGAATCGTCAAAACAGCTAATTTGACCATTAAAGTGCATTTAAGAAGTAAAAGTTCAACTGAGACACACCTTTACTATAATTTCAAACAAACAAATAATTGTTTTTAAGTGTTAGTTTTGTAAAATTCTTGTTGAAGTCCTCCTGTGCATGCTCCTGTGGCTGACATTTGGCAGCCCATTGATTTTTTTTTTTTGGCACAACACTGACCCACATTTCCGGGTTGTCAGCGGTGACCCTTAACAAACGTGACACGTCAGAGTTGATGCATAATAGATGCGACGTATACGGCGAAGCGACATATTTATGGAATTTTTTTTTTTTTTTTAATATTTGGACTGATGCGACTTATAGGGCGGAGCGACGTGTGTGGCGGAAAATACGGTAATTGCTTGATTGGCTCGTACTTCTGTGGTGTGGTTTTATGAATCATACGCAATCATGCACAAAGAAAACTAAACGAGAATACCGTATCCGTCGGCCTATAAGTCGCACCGGAGTATAAGTCGCACCAGCCTAATTATGCCCAATTAAATGGAAAAATCAACGTATAGGTCGCACCGGCCTATAGGTCGCACCTCACGTGAACTGGTGTTTTGCCCAAAATGGACTGGCTGCCAAATTGTTTGGAAGGACTTTTGACAAGATTATCACAGTATTTTGTTTGATGTGTCTTAGTTTCATTTATTTATTTATTTAAGTTAGGACATTGCATATTAATCAACATAACAGCAGTTAGCATCAATGTAAATATGCCGGAGTTAGCACAATAGCTAATTTTCATCCGTTGTCCTAAGGCAGGTAAGAATAAGAAACGTCCCATAAAACAAAAGAGCAGAGAAAAATACAAACATCACCTATATAGCTCATAACACAACATAAAATTACAATAAAAATATGATGCCATAAGAAAATAGACAAAGTAATCTACACATGAGTGCACTTCTGATTAGTTTTCAGCCAAAGTTTCAGAGAATTTTTAAAGCTGGAGTAGGTGCCACAGTTCCTGATGGAAACTGGCAGTGTGTTCCATGACTGCGTGCCTCTGATGGACACCACCATTTGGCCAAATTTAGTCCTGCGCCGCTGCACATCACAATCTCCTCTGGTCAGTGCTCTTGTGTTTACTGTACTTGTTTTTTTACTTATAAAATATATTAAAGGAGGAGGAGCAAGTCCATTTAAAACTTTAAAAATCAGGCAAACGTCCATAAAAATCTGATAGCTATTAAAATCCAAAATTTTGTACTTATTTATGATGTTGCAGTAATGATACTGTTGAACTTTTCATTAATAAATGAACATTATTTTGGACTGGCTGCCAAATTGTTTGGAAGGACTTTTGACAAGATTATCACATAAAAACTAATGTATTTTGTTTGATGTGTCTTAGTTGAACTTTTCATTAATAAATGAACATAATGGTACTGCACCATTTTTGGAGTTTTTGACCAAAGTCAAATTATGACCAAAATATTGGAAAAATCGACGTATAGGTCGCACCGGCCTATAGGTCGCAGGGCTTGGAAATGTAGGCAAAAAGGTGCGACTTATACGCCGACGAATACGGTACACAATATAACATTTTGTGAATCTACTTGTAGAGGAGGAGGCAGTAAGTTTGTAACCCTTACTCTCCTTCCACTCTTGTCTCTGCTACTTTACTAGAAATGTGCATACTGCAGGAAGCGAATGAAGAGGGAGAGGAAGGGCTGTTATGTCCAGTGCTCCCATGGTCGTTGTCCCTCAACTTTTCACCCCACCTGTGCTCAGGCAGCAGGCATCCTCATGCATCCAGATGACTGGCCGTTCGTAGTCTTCATCACCTGCAACAGACACAGAACGCCCCTCATACTTGAGGTAAACAAGCACGTTACTAGTGATGGTACAAACGAAGTACTGTAATTTCCGGACTATTGAGTGCTCCCAAATATAAGCTGTGCCCACTAAAAAAAATGTGTACATATACGGGCCACGCTTACACAGAAAGATGTTACCCAGAATTTATTTTTAGACTTTTAATTAAACACATACCAGTAACATACGGTACACAAATGTGTATGGTAAATGTTTTGAACTGCGAGTTTCAATGCTGTGAAAAAAGTAGCAGCTTATAGTCCAGCAATTACAGGAGAGGACGAGTTTTTTGTAACGGTCTAAACAGTTAAGTATGGTCCTCGGGACATTCAAATGTTCATTTAATGTCCAGAGGACCAGACTTGTTTAGATTTTTCTACCTGGATTATTGAGCATCAGGATTTTTTGTAACCGTCATTGTTAAATTAAAAGAAGTTCAACTTCAAACGTAAAAACACACAAAAAGGTGCCATTGTTTATGAAACAAAACCAAGCAAACGTGTGAAAACGGTGTGGTCAAATCATAAAACGAACTGTTTGTGGGCCTCGTACTGATCTGTGTTCATTGCCTTGCATCCACAGTCATTCCTCAGTAAATGTTGTCGGCTGATGGAGTAACTCTCAGCTTGTCTTCACAGCGCAACATATCCTCTATGCGGGAATTGTCAGTAGGCCAGAAGGTGATTTGCAAAAACAGAAATTCCCGTTACTATCACAGCAAAGTGGTGGAGCTGACCTCAGCCACGTTCTATGAGGTGGTGTTTGATGACGGCTCATACAGCGACAACCTATTTCCTGAGGACATTGAGGTAATAACATTACTTCTACAGGTGTATGTAACGAACATTTCCTGCTCAGGTTCTGCTTGAACATATCGTCATAGTAAAAAGAAAGCACACCATGAATTTCTAAGGTTTCAGAACATACATCCAAGTAATTTGATTTGACAAGTTTTGACAACTCATGACATACAACACTGTGTCATTCTCTACATAACAAAAACTCACCTTCAGCTGCGATAACTCGTGTTAATCCTCTTCTGTTTGAAACAAGATGGCCGCGCTCAGTGCAGCCGCAGCTTCACGAGTTCCCGGATCATCTCTAGTTTTTAGTAATTTTAAAAGTGTTTTTGTACCTGACTCTGCGCGTGTTTTGCGGGTGAATTACAGCCGAACTGATCTGTTAAGAATTGGAGCGGATTTACCACAGGGCACAGCTGAAATCAGCAACGAACTCAAATCAGAACTCGGAAGATTGGACCTGCTGAAAACGTCCTTCTGGAAGCAGATGCACTCCAGGGGAAAGAAAAGAAAGCGCTGCTCACGAGGAAAGAAGCGGGGTTGTCGTGCAGGAATTATGACGAGAATGCGGAAAGACGCTATAACCGGTAAACCCCCGATGCCGGCTCTTTTCCTGTCTAACGTTCGCTCACTCGACAACAAGATGGATCTACTTCGTTTGAGGGTAACCACGTCGGAGGAGATGAGAAGATGTTCCGTGCTTTGTCTTACGGAAACGTGGATTTCTGAGGAGACTCCAGACTCTGTTTACGAGCTGGACGACCGGCTCTTCTTCAGAACAGACCGGTGCTTCGAGACTACGGGGAAAACGCGAGGTGGTGGTGTTTGTATTTACGTACACAAAGATTGGTGCACGAACTGTGCTGTGATAAAAAGAGCTTGTTCAGCTGCCGTGGAGTTGATCACAATAAGATGTAGGCCGCATTATATGCCACGTGACTATTCAGTGATCGTAATCAGCGTTATTTACATAGCACCCGATGCTAATGCTAATGACGCCCAGAGAGAGATTCACGACTTACTCACCTCGCTGCAGTGTAAATATCCTGAGGGGCTTTTCATTGTTTGCGGGGACGTCAATCACGTGGATCTCCAGGTGTCCCTCCCAGCCTTCAATAAGAACGTCTTCGCAGCCACGAGAGGAGATAAAACACTCGACCAAGTCTTCACAAATGTAAAGGGGGCATACACGGCGAAGACACGCCCAGCGCTCGGATCTTCCGATCACGACTCTCTGATTCTGGCGCCAAGAGAACTCCCTCCACTCAGGCGCCGGAAGCCGGAACAAAGAGAAATAACAATCTGGCCTCAAGATAGTTCCCCCATGTTGAGAGACTGTTTTGAGAGGACAAACTGGTCTGTTTTCAGAGAAGCAGCCACTGATGGTAGTTCAGTGGACATGGAATTGTACGCTTCCTCAGTCCTGGGTTACATCAGTACATGCTCTGAAAATGTATCCATAAAAAAATATGTGAAATCCTACCCGAACCGGAAACCCTGGTTAAATAAAGAAGTTCACGCCTTGCTAGCAGCCAGAGACACTGCATTCAAGTCAGGAGATAAAGTGGAACTGAGAAAGAGCAGGAATGAACTGAAGGATGGCATTAAGAAGGCCAAGGCCACGTATGCACAGAGGATCGAGGGACAGTTCACCTCACAAGACCCACGGAGCATGTGGAAGGGTATTAAATGCATAACAGACTACAAAGGCAAAAACAAACAATGCCCCAGGGACCCATCTCTGCCTGATGCCCTCAATAAGTTTTATGCACGTTTTGATGATCCAAACAGACCTGCTAGCACCAGACTCACCTCATCACCAGATGAAGAGCATCTCAGGGTGTCCGCAGCAGAAGTGAGAGGCAGTCTCAGAAAGATTAATCCTCATAAAGCAACCGGACCAGACAACATCCCAGGGAAAGTTCTGAAGGAATGTGCGGACCAGCTCTGTGAGGTGCTGGCTGACATCTTCACCACCTCACTTGCACTGGAGTCAGTTCCCACCTGCCTGAAGACCGCGACCATCATCCCAGTCCCAAAGAGCTCCACAGTGACTGGTCTGAATGACTATAGACCGGTGGCCCTCACCCCGATAGTCGCTAAATGTTTTGAGAAACTGGTCATGTCCCACATCAAGGCAACCGTCAACATCAATGAGGACCCTCATCAATACGCATACCGTGAGAACCGATCAACAGAGGACGCCATTTCTTCCGTGGTCCACACTGCTCTCACCCACCTGGATCAGAAGGACTCATACGTGCGTCTGCTCTTTGTGGACTTCACATCTGCCTTCAACACCATGATCCCCCAAACTCTGATAGACAAACTATCTACACTTGGACTAAGCCCCTCTATTTGTAACTGGGTACTAGACTTCTTAACAGACAGACCACAGTCCGTGAAGATCCACAACTTCTCCTCCTCCACCATAACCCTCAGCACTGGCTCTCCTCAAGGATGTGTGCTGAGCCCCCTTCTGTTCACTCTGCTCACATATGATTGTACAGCCACACTTCCAGGCTGTCATATTGTTAAGTTTGCAGATGATACAGCGGTGGTGGGATGCATCACAAACAATGATGAGTCCAGCTACAGACAGGAGGTGGAACATCTGGAGAGCTGGTGCAAAGAGAACAATCTTCACATGAATGTGAAGAAGACAAAGGAGATGATTGTGGACTTCAGAAGGAACAAACACACCCATGCCCCACTGATAATAGGTGGGTCTGCAGTGGAAGTGGTCTCCAGCTACAAATACTTGGGTGTACACATGAATGATAACCTCAGCTGGAGCAACAACACCACCAGCCTGATCAAGAAAGGTCATCAGAGACTCTACTTCCTCAGACGGCTGAGACGAGCCGGTCTGAGCAGCCCAGTTCTCACCTCGTTCTACAGGTGTGCAGTGGAGAGCATCCTGTGCTCCAGCATCAACGTGTGGCATGGAGGCTGCACAGTTGAAGAAAGAAAAGCTCTGCAGAGAGTGGTGAAGGCTGCACAGAAGTCTGTTGGAGTCAGTCTCCCCACCATCACAGACATTTACACCTCTAGATGCAGGAAAAGAGCCACCTGTATCATGAAAGACCTCACTCATCCAGCACACTCACTCTTTGCCCCACTCCCCTCAGGACGGAGGTTGAGGAGCATCAAGTGTAGAACCACTAGACTGAGGAACAGCTTCTACCCTGAGGCTGTTAGACTCATGAATAAATAAAAATAAAATTAAAATAAACACTGCAAAATATCACATCATGGTGATGCTGATATGTTTTCTTGTTGCTGTGTTCATCTGTGACCATCTGTGACCATCTGCTCATACAAACTCATGTTCGTGCTGCTGTTTATTCCCACTATATTAGGCTTAGTGTATTACTAGTTGATGTTTTTCTTAGTTAGTTCTCGATGTTATTACTGTTTTTCTCTTTCATTTGTTGTTGGATGTAACTGGGACCTCGTGTACATAATCTCGTTTTCATCTCATGTACCACATGCGGTGCAAATGACAATAAAGACTCTCTGACTCTCTCTGACTCTCTGTTTGACCTTCTCCACTTTTGTTGTTGTCTTGGAGACATTTCAGCCATCAGTTCTTTACAGTGTCGTTTCAGTTAACTAACGTTCACAGTATTAGTTTATTCACATCGCTCTTGGAGGTTTCTGGACATTTTGAAGTGAGGATTCATAGATAGGTTCTGAACATTTAGTATCTTACCTGTTGCAGATGGTTCCTTGAATGGTGTCAGCTTGGAGGAACAGACTTTATTTTGATTCATTTGAGGAAGAAAAATAAATTTAAATTAAATCTTAGGATCTAAAGTTGTTTTTATTTTTATTAAAATATTATTTTAAACAAAACTTAAAAATAATAAACTAATGACCCGACTGAGAATTATTGGATTTGGTACCTGGATGATTGAGCATGAACTTTGTTGTAAACTAAGGACAGTTCTAAGATGAACAGAATAAAATATGTGCAGGAAAGCCATTGTCCTCATTTAAGGATGTAAAGTCTCAGAAGGTCAAAACAGCTCCATCTACAATACAGGTGGTCCACGAGTTACGACGCAGTTCCGTTCCTACGCCCGTTCGTAACTCGAAAATCGACGTAAGTTGGAAAATACGTCCAAACGGCACCTCATACGTACAGTACTTTATTTTACCAAGCACTTAGCCTATCCTAACACATTACCCTGCATAATTATCAAAAAACATACATTTAGGAGCCATAATGAAGGAAAAAAAGAGTTAATAACCTACTGGTATGCTGGTGAATTCTTCCTCCGTCTGTTAGCATGCTAGCTGGTTGTTCCTCCGAGCTCTGCAGCTTCCAGCTGCTTCACGCGGTCCACAGCGTTTACAGCAAGGTCTGTTAGCATGTTAGCTCTTGCTCCTCGGGTCCAGCTCCGCTGTTTTCTGCCATCTGGTGACACCATCCACCCGTCTCTGCTCCGGTCTGCCTCTCCCCCCTCCCTCCCTGTGAACCTCCTGTAAATTTCCGCTGTCCTCCGGTGAGTTTCGGTACCGTATTTTCTGGTGTAAAGGCGCATAAACCGCGTAACTCGAACAATGCTTTTCAATGGGAGGGCGTTCATAACCCCGAAACGTCGTAAGTTGAGGCCGTCGTAAGTCGAGGACTACCTGTATTTCATAGACCTCTACATCACTGTCAGTTTTACATTACAGCGTTACTACCGGTACATTAAAATATTGCACGAGCACTTGGTGACAGCAGAAGCGTTCGCAGTTCGGGTGCAGCCAGGGGACTTCAACTCTGTCAAATGAACATCACTTACAATGAATACATTACAATACATGTATTTCCATAGAATCATTTAACCATATAATCCATTATTAACTTGGATGTTAAATCTGTTTTACACCCAAATACTGATTTCTTAGTTTTCAACCCGTCGCTAAAGTCATTCCTTTATTTCGACCATACATTATGACTCTTAAAGTAATCAGAAAATGTTTTACCCGTCAACTTTTTTGTGCAGTGTGTGTTTTTCATGGCGTTTGTTATATATAGATAATAAAATTACCACCAGTAAAATTCACAGCAAATTTGCCATCATCCCTCCATCCATCAATCATCATCCATCCATCATCCATCCAACCAATAAACCAACCATCCATCCAACCAATAAACCAACCATTCAACCAACCAACCATCCATTCAGAGGTTTGGATGTCAAAAATGACTCAAAAAGTGGCATAATCTTTTGAAAATTTGAGTATGGAGTTTCAAAATAGAAACTGGCTGCGTAGGAATCCTGCAACACAAAGTGTGAGTTTGCAGTTTGCTTTATGTCTGTGCAGAACCGAGACTGTGTCCGGCTTGGCCCGCCCTCTGAAGGTGAGCCGGTTCAAGTGCGATGGACAGATGGGCTAATATACGGAGCCAAGTTTGTAAGATCCCACTCCATCCCCATGTACCTGGTAAGCCCACCCCCACTTTTCTCTGTGTATTGTTCCATCTGTTGAGTTCAGTGCCAAGTTTAGTTTTTACTGCCTGTGTGCGTCCAGGTGGAGTTTGAAGATGAATCACAAATTTCAGTCAAGAGAGAAGAAATCTACACTCTTGATGAAGATTTACCCAAACGAGTCAAATCTCGTATGGTGAGCCACAACCTATTTGTTGCTTAGGAACTGTAGCATTTTTTTGTTGCGTTTCTGTCATTCATGTACACAACAACAGTTTTATCTGAAACTGAAGTTTTTTAAATCCATGTGTCAAGAGGGAAAGTTGTTGGAGACGCTCAGCAGCATTAATGTGAAACTACGGCCGGCTGCACTCAATAGTTTTTCTGCGCTCACACAAGTAGATGAGCGGCAGTAACAATGGCATGCAGCAGAGTGCTGTTTGTCCTGCTCACCCCTTTCAGCATGTAATAATAATAATAATAATAATAATTGTCTAATCTTGTCATCTGCGTATGTTTCCCATACACAGACGAAATTCGTCTCTGCATTTAACCCAACCACCTACCAGGCGGTGCAGTGAGCAGCCATAGAAGGCGCTCGGGGAGCTGGAGAAATAGGTGTGCACTCATAGACACCCCAAGATGTGTAGTGGCCGGGACGCGAACCCGCGTCCTTCGGGTCCCAAGTCAAACGCCCTAACCACTACACCATCTTGGCTCCATGTAGGAGCAGTCCAACCTCATCCTTGGTCTAAACCAGGGGTCTGCCACCTTATGATCAAAAGAGCCATTTCTGCCCCTTTGTTCACTAAATTAAATGTGTCTGGAGCCACAAAACCTGTGACAGCTGTGATTCTGAACTGGTGGCCCGCGGACCACTTTAACCTAAGACCCGAGCTCTTGCATGACATGCATTATTAATTCCTACAATGTCCACATATGTGGATGCCAGGTCATAGGAGGCTAAGTTTGATGGAGGATACTTTTCTGGCCAGTAAGGTAGTTGGGGAGGGAGTTTTCTGGCCATTGTAAACCTGAAAATATGATTTTTTAAATGTATTCATATTTTTACATTTTAAGACAAAATAAATAAACTAGATTCTTGTAAAGAAGGAAAAATATGTTATTTCCCATTTTAAAATAAAAAATATAACAATGAACTATGCAGGTACTGTATAGGTAAAACATTTTAATTGTGGTAAAATTAAGTATTGTACTTTGAACAAATGAAAAGTTAAAGTATGTTTTACTCCTGTTGGTTCTAGTATTCACATATTTGCAAAGGAAATGGCAGAAAAACTGCTAAAACGAGCCCCTTTTTTGTTGTTGTAGGAACCAATAAAATAAATTTTAAAGTTAGTTTTGACCAAAGTTTCAAAGAGCCGCTGCAGAGGGACCAAAGAGCCTCATGTGGCTCCAGAGCCGCAGGTTGCAGACCCCTGGTCTAAACGAACCTTTTTGGATGCAACTGTTTTCATCATCAAGACTGAGCTGTCTTGTCTGCGAGCATGTGCATGCCACTGAAATACAAAAGTCACAGCACCAGCTACTGGCCTGGCATGGAAACTACAGCAATGTTAATGAACACAGCATTACAGTGTACATTTTTTCTTTTTTCATTTATGGTAAATGGTACATGGTACATGGTACTTATATAGCGCTTTCCAGCCCCTTTGAGGGACCCCAAAGCGCTTCACAGTACCAACCATCCACCCATTCATACACCGGTAGCGGTAGTCTGCCATGCAAGGCGCTGCCTGACCTACCGGGAGCAACTCGGGGTTAAGTGTCTTGCCCAGGGACACAACGAGGTATGCCGTGACCGGGGATCGAACCCGAGACCTTCTGGTCCTGAGCCGGCTGCCCTGCCTCTACACCATCTCGGCCCTTTATTTCCCCAGGTAGTCTCATTGAGCCACGAGAACTCATTTTCAAGAGAGACCTGTTTGTTTGAAATGTTTGTTTTATCAAAGTAAACGTAAAAAAAAAAAAAAAAAAGTTTCCAGAGATCGTTCATGTGTACACAGGGTAAAAGTTCACCAACATCCAAGAGTGCCTTTAGAGAGGAAGGCAGATGTTTGTGTCAGTTCTGCTGCACCTGGGTCTGTTCTTTCCTTCACTCTGTGTGGTTTTGTGTTGTCTCCAGTCAGTGGCGTCAGACATGCGCTTCGAGCTCGCACAGGACAACATCAAACAGAACTCCAAACGGCAACGAGTCATCAACTCTCGATACAGAGGGGACTACATCGAGCCCATCATCTACAGGGCCATTATGGAGTGATTTTTATTCTGCACAGAGCCCTGTAGCTCTAGCTTTTTGGTTTCTAATGAGTGTTAATAGGAATGACCCCTCCACCACCACCCCTGTTCTTCCAAAGGCTTCATATTCAAGAAAAATGTCAGGGACTTACCGGTAAATGTTTTCTGTGCTTTAAAAAAAAAGTTAGATTACTATTTTTGATCACACTGTAAACTGATTTTTTTTTCATCTTTGTTCTTTATTTATGTTAATGTTCTCAGAAAAAAGCTAACAAATTGAGAAATGTTAATAAACTCTGTACCGTATTATTCGGCCTATAAGTCACAGTTTTTTTAAACTAATTTTCATGTCCTGCGGCTTATAGGGCAAAGCAACATATTTATGGATGCTTTCCCCATATTTTTAGACCAATCTTTGGCTGAGATATGACCTTTTCCATTCATTCTGATGGGGGGAAAAATGGAGCAGTACCACTTTCGGCCGCTAGGGTCCACCGACCGTTCCCAGCTCGTGTCCGACGTCAGCCTCCTCTGGTCGGCCTCACTCTGTCGCAGCACGGCCTCCTGCTTTCTGGAGGTCTGAACTACTGTTACCTTGTTAAGCAAAATAGCTCATGAACCACACGACAGATTTTGATGAAACTTACAGAAAGTAATCACTGGATGGACATTTACAACGTGTTAGCTGTAGGAGATGTTTGAGCTAAAATTCGATTTATTTGGAATTTATTTTCGCAGCGCGCGCGACCGTTTGGAAGACGTCAAAGCGAAACAATTTAAATCCAGCTGATTTGACCATTACGTGAATTTATTAAGGAACGGTTAAGCTCAGAAACACTTTTACTATAATGTCAGCAAACAAATATATTTTTTAGTTGTTTACAGTATATTGTTAAACTTTAAAGAAATGAAGCGTATCCGCTCACTGCGCGTGCACGTAGCAAAACTTCTTTTTAAATCCAGCTGATTTGACAATTACGTGCATTTACTAAGGAAAGGTTAAGCTAAGACACATCTTTGCTATAATTTTCAGCAAACAACTAATGGTTTTTACCGTGTTAAACTTGTTAAAGTCCTTCCGTGCACGCTCCTGTGGCAGCCATTTGCAGCAGGGCAAAACATCGGCCCACATTTTGGGTTGTCAGCGGTGACGCCTAACATACGCGACGCGTCAGCGGTGACGCATAATAAATGCGACTTATGGGGCGAAGTGACATTTATGGATTTTTCCAATTTATTGGACATTGGACTAAAGCGACTTATGGGGCGGAGCAACTTAAAGGCCGGACAATACGGTTACTTCTTTACCACCATATCTAGACACAATGTGCAGCTTTTCTTGAAATGCTATTTCTACAAACTATTAAACTTGTTTCTGTTTAATCAGAATAATTATTTTATTATGAAGGAAACTAAGAAAACCAACAAAAAAAAAGATATCTTCATCAATAGGGTTGGGTGATTAGACAATTATATTGACCATTGTCAGTACATTTATTTTAAAGGACAATAGCCAAATTTACTAGAAAACTTCCAACTAGCCAAATAAAACACCCCACAATTTCTATAACAAGCAGACAAAAGGAAGCCACCGAGTATTTTCACACAGATCAACAAGTGAATGTATCTGTTCAACACAGACTGCTACACAAACCACTGGTTTGATTTATACACTGCCTGGTCAAAAACACAGTCACCACCTGAATTTAACTTGGCAAATAGGTTTGAGCCTCCTATTGGATAATTACTGTATGGGAGTTTATCTTTCAGCTGGCAACAAGTTCTTTAACCCAAACTGGTGCAATGAGTTGCTTCTCATTTCTTAAACAACCATGTTGAAAGACACATTGCGTGGTCGTGGAAAAGATGTCAGTCTGTTTGAGAAGGGTCAAATCATTGACATCAAGCAGAGAAAACATCTAAGGAGATTGCAGTAACTACTAAAACTGGGTTAAGAACTGTCCCAACACATTATTAAAAACTGGAAGGATAGTGGGAACCCATCGTCTTCCAGGAAGAAATGTGGCCGGGAAAAAAATCCTGAATGATCGTGATCGGTGATCACTTAAACGTTTGGTGAAATCAAATGGAAGAAAAACAACAGTAGCACTCAGGGCTATGTTTAATAGTGACAGTAAGAGCATTTCCACATGCACAATGTGAAGGAACTCAAGGCATTGGGACTGAACAGCTGTGTAGCCTTAAGAAAACTACTAATCAGTGAGGCTAACTGGAAAAAAAGGCTTCAGTTTGCTTGGGAGCATAAAGATAGGACTGTGGAGCAATGGAAGAATGTCATGTGGTCTGATGAGTCCAGATGGATCCTGTTCCAGAGGGATGGGTGCATCAGGGAAAGAAGAGAGGCAGGTGAAGTGATGCACCCATCATGCCTAGTGTCTAGTCATCAATGCAAGATCTTGGTGAAAAATTAATGCAACACTGGATGAAAATAGATCTTGTGACATTGCAGAAGCTTATTGAAACAAGTGCCACAGTGAATGCATGCTGTAATTAAAGCTAAAGGTGGTCCAGTGCAATATTAGTGTGACCAATTTATTATTTTTATTTTTTCATTCAACCTTTACTTGGACAGTTTAATTCCATTGAGCCTCTGGGACTCGAAGAGGCTCACTGCAGACACTTGGGTACACAAAATGCTATACTTTGTCATTTCCTGCTGCACTGGGTTAATGGAAGTGTCAGGCGGTTCAGTTTCCTGAACTGAAAGTCTGTGGTGATACTTCTCTCTTGCTCCACATCTTGCTAGGAAAATAAGTTGTTACTTGTAGGCACTAACTTAAAAAAATACTGTATAAATGGCAATAATGAAAGAAGTTAATCACATTTTATCACTGCCTGCCTGGAGCTTCTAAGATCTGCTGGTTGCACAGACTGAGTAACTCCTTGTTTTAAAACTAAAATAATCCCAAATCTGTGTGTTTGTATAAACTTGGGCCTCCGTCTGTCGACTTCTGTAAGTGTACAAAGAACCAGCCGTCAGTTGTTCTGACTGGTGGAAACGTTTTTGCCTATCTTCTAAAAATAATAGATCAGTTAATTGGCCCATATTGGCCACTTTTTAAAAAAAAAAAAAAGGCATTTGTCCATGTCTGTATATACTTAATTATTAAGAAGGAAAATAAAAATTGAGAAGCAGCTGCTATAATAGCTCTCTGTAGCCCAACATTTAGCTTTATTATAAGTGAGAAAAATCTGTATATTATTATGACTTCGTTTTTTGTTAGCTATATATTGGTATATTTTGCTAAAATATATATATATACAGTATATAGATCTATATTGGCCATAAAATTAGTGTTGTGTTGGTCATTGGCTGCCCTAATTTCTAAAAATTGACAAACTATTGCCCAACCCTATTAACCATGTTTCATTTTTTACTCAGGACAGTTAAAAGCCTTTGAGCAAGTTGACAGTTTTCATTTGACGAATCATTTCATGGAATAAAGAATTGTTTCAAAATGACTCAAAACATTACGCCGGTGGTTCCCAACCCTGGTCCTTGAGGAACACCATCCTGCATGTTTTCATTGCTGATTTGACACAGCTGATTTGAATGAACTGGTGATAATGGGCTTCTGCTGACCTTTTTTCTTCTTCTTCTCTTCCGCTGCTCCCTTCTTCAGGGGGTCACCACAGCAAACTAAAGTTGCATGAAGACCTGGCAATTGCTTTTACGATGCTGTTCCCGATGCAACCACAAAACCTGAGTGAAGTTGCAGCACCACCACCTTCAAATCTAATGAAATCAAATTGGTGTCAAACGTTTGTGCTGCTATCATAGATGTTAATAAAAATGTTGCCAGTGGTCATCAAAGATCAACAAAAATTTGTCTTGGAACTGTGAATTTCATTTAAAATGCTTAGGTGCTGAAGTCTTATTTATATGAACTGGTATAACACCTCAAAAAAACAAACCCAGTGACCTGTGTTTTGCTTCTGATCACCAGGGGGTGCTATCAAACACTGGACTTGGGTACTTTTTTACCTCTGGAAACATTAATATATTTAAAATCATGGCTGCACCAATGAAAATGTTTGATGCACAAACCTTTGATACCAATTTTGATAGATTTGCAGAAGGTGTGTGTGTATTGGGGGGAGGGGGGCATCTTCACTCAGGTAACCATAAACCACTGTGCTACCACAGCCTGAGTGGAGCAGAGAACTGCAATATTGGGTGCCTGGGGGTGCAGATGGTGGGTGTTAAAAGCCTTGCTCAAGGGCCCAGAGTGGGAAAAATGGTGGCGGCAGGTGTTTAAACTTTTCAACCCACTTTTTGACTTCAGTATGGGGAGTTGAACCGGCGACCATCCAATCACAGGCCCACCTTCTCTCACCTCTGCGCCACCACTCCCCAAAGTTTCTGCAAACATGAAGTAATTAAATCACGTATTGGAGCAGGAGACAACTAAACACGCAGGATGGTGTTCCTCAAGGACCAGGGTTAGGAACCACTGCATTCCGTGACACGCTTCAGTTATTTTGTAGATTTTAAACAGGTTTTCTTCCTGTGGTGGATCATTTGGTTTCGAGGTATGTTTGTGTAGTCCACAGAATTCAGTCCAGACATGTTTGAGAGGCCTTTAGGCCTTACGTT
Organism: Garcialebias charrua; assembly: GCA_038048925.1. NCBI lineage: Eukaryota > Metazoa > Chordata > Actinopteri > Cyprinodontiformes > Rivulidae > Garcialebias > Garcialebias charrua. The sequence continues at coordinate 19,348 of JBBPBX010026383.1, read as the reverse complement.
TCAAAGGGCCAAGCTCATTTGTTTATTTGTTTTAACCTTTGTAAATAATGCTAATTTATTTGTCACTGCCTCACATTTAAAAGGAAAGCGATCTTTATCACATACTTTTCACAATTTTAAGGAAACCTAGATATATTTATTAAAACGGGTTAGTTTTGCAGATGCGACTTCTGAGGGTTTTATTTTTGGAAGAATAAAAACATAGTAAAGTTTCTATCAAACGCACTTATTGCTTCATCCCATCATAGGATTTGGGGTATTAGTTATTAATCTTGTCTTCTATAAGTTCTTGTGTGTGTGTTTTGAATAGAAGCTAGATGTAGAAAACATTTTAACAAAATGGGTTGATCCCCTATAAATGAAGGCTCAGAAAGTACAGGAACTATTTTTCTCATTAGTTGGTTGTGCTGGTTTTATAGTAGACCCATGTAAAGGATTATAAATAGTAGCTGGTCCTTTTGTAGGACAAGAGTATCTGGGCATCTTTTTTTCTTTTGTTTTTGATTTTCTTGGATTTGTCTGAGACTTCTTTAAATCTGTGCATTGTTTGTAAACTACTATTTGAGTAAAGTTTGAAGTAAAAAAAAAAGTTTTGCACCATTTATTTCAAACAACCAATCAAATCAAAGAGTTGCAGAGTGTTACTGCTTCTCTGAGAATTTATTCCTGTTTTGTTGCTTATCACCAAAAAAAGGCAGATAAAAATGGTTTTCCATGTCTGGTAACAAAATATTAAATCGTTGAGTCAGAGTCAGAGAGAATTTATTGTCATTTGCACCGCATGTAGTACATGTGTTGAAAACGAGATTATGTACACAGGGTCCCAGTTACATCCAACAAATGCAAGAGAAGAACAATAATAACATCTAGGATTAACTAAGAGAGACATCAGCTAGTAATACACTAAGCCCTAATGTAGTAGAAAAACATCATTATAAACAGCAGCACGAACATGAGCAGATGGTCACAGATGAACGCAGCAACAAGAAACAGATCAGTATCAACATGATGTGACATTTTGCAGTGTTTATTCTTATTATTTATTTATTCATGAGTCTGACAGCCTCAGGGTAGAAGCTGTTCCTCAGTCTAGTGGTTCTACATGCTCCTCAACCGAGTTGAATGGATTTTGATGAAATATTTAGGAAATGGTCATTGGATAGATATCGGCAGGCTATAGCAGATGATAAGGAGTTCTTGTAATAAATTATAATAGCATTGAACTGTATCTTACAGTAAACCAATATAAATTAGATTACTTGAATTATTGACTTGTATTAGATCTCAACAGTTTAGGACTGAATCCATTCATTACAGGAAACTTCCATCATACAAATGACCAATAAATAAAACAAAGTTCACCATGTTAGGATTTTAAAATGGCATTGAATCAATATTAAAAAGCACAATTGAGTAATAAATCTAGTGAACTCCCCGCGGTGACTAATAAGACTAGGCTTTAAGTAATTAAATGATAATTATCTGAACATGATTTAAACAGTTCTGTGCACTTCATGCTCAGTGAACAAGAGTTAACATTTAAAATCTGAAGGTAGTCATTCATGTGAAATGTAAAACATGAGAATCTTTTGAACAGGATGTTTTTTAGGTTTTACACACCCATGAATTTGGAGACCACTCTTTCTCTACTGATAAGAAATTCTGAGTGTGAGAAGCCTTGAAAGGCAGTGAGGAGAGGAGCAGCGCACTGCAGGATGGTCTCGGGACAAAACAGAAGCAGGTTCAGTTTGTACAGCACCCTTTTAGAGGGACGGTGTCGTTCGAGGTCACTAGGCTGTCAGATTGATCGACAGACACTTTATGAATCCCAGGGGGAAATTTAAGGCATCCAATTGCATGTTCTAGTTATACAGAAAAAATCATGAAATAATCAAAAAAGAAGCAGAATACACAAATTTGGAAAAAGACAACATGCACAATCAGACCTAGGCTCCACCAGGCCTCACCCGGCACAGACTGCCTTGTACAGGATACACAAGGCCCAGACTGGCTAGTCACTGTGACTGGTAGGACTTTCTTGTTTAAACTTTGTCTAATGCCACCTAAAAAGTGTGATGACACTGTCAACTGTACGTGACCTCTTGGATCAACAAAAATCCTTTTATAATGACCTAATTAAACAACAAGAAAACAACTTCAAGAGTTTAGTGCAAATGATCCATGGTTCCAACTACAAACGCTACGATGACTTGAGTAGAGAAGTACAGGACCTCAAAAGGAGCCTAGAATTCATTCATTCATTCAACCTTTATTTATACAGGCTAGCCTCGTTGAGTCACGGGGACTCATTTACAAGAGGGACCTGTCTCACTCACACCAAACAACCATCCACTCTCACACTCACACCTAGGGTCAATTTAGAGTCACCAATCAGCCTAACAAGCATGTTTTTTGGTCTGTGGGAGGAAACCGGAGTACCCGGAGGAAACCCACGCATGCACGGGGAGAACATGCAAACTCCACCCAGAAAGGCCCCGGACCAGGATTTGAACCGGCAACCTTCTCGCTGAGAGGCAGCAGCTTTACCAGTTGTGCCACCGTGCTGCCCAATAGAATAGAATACTCTCAAAAAGAAGTTGATGAGCTGAAAACTACTTTACAGGCCTTGACTACTGATACTATCATCTTCAGTCTAATGCAGAGGCTCTGAAAGCTGAGAACAACCAATGAATGGCCAAAGTTGACTATCTTGAAAACCATTCCAGGAGGAACAACATTGTAGTTGATGGTATCCCAGAATCACCAAATGAAAAATGATCTGACTCGGAGAAAAAATTTAGAGAAATTCTAAATGGCAAATTGAACATCGATCAAAAGCACATTGAAATTGATCAAGCACACCATCTTGGGAAGCCATTGAAGGATGGTGACAAAAGACCAAGACCGATAGTACCGTAGTTCAACTCTATAGATATAAAGACAAACGGTTCATCCTGTCAAAAGCAAACAAACTGAAAGGCTCACACATCTACATCAACGAGGACTATTCAGAGGCTGTGCGTCAAAAGCGCAAAGAACTTCTGCCTGAGATGAGAGCTGCAAGAGCAAGAGGAGAATGGGCCTATCTGAATTATGATAGACTCACAGTGCGACCCATGAGTGAGCGTCCCACGAGAGAGCGGCACATGAGTTCTAATGAGGAGGATGATCATTAAGTCAGAGAGTCTTTATTGTCATTTGCACCGCATGTGGTACATGTGATGAAAACGAGATTATGTACACGGGGTCCCAGTTACATCCAGCAACAAATGCAAGAGAAAAACAGTAATAACATCTAGAATTAACTAAGAAAAACATCAACTAGTAATACACTAAGCCCTAATGTAGTAGAAAAACATCATTATAAACAGCAGCACGAACATGAGTCTGTATGAGCAGATGGTCACAGATGAACACAGCAACAAGAAAACAGATCAGCATCAGCATGATGTGATATTTTGCAGTGTTTATTCTCATTATTTATTTATTCATGAGTCTAACAGCCTCAGGGTAGAAGCTGTTCCTCAGTCTAGTGGTTCTACATTTGATGCTCCTCAACCTCCGTCCTGAGGGGAGTGGGGCAAAGAGTGAGTGTGCTGGGTGAGTGAGGTCTTTCATGATGCAGGTGGCTCTTTTCCTGCATCTGGAGGTGTAAATGTAAATAATCTGTTGCCCTCATTTGTAAGCCCATTAGAATAACTCCTCAGTCCTCTACATTGATAGACAATATTTTTTACTAATGCATTGACTGATGTTATAAAATCTGGTATTCTTTACACTGATATTTCAGACCACCTTCCTGTTTTTCAGTTTTCTTCCATAATAAACAAACCGTCCACAAATAAATCAAAGAGAGTTTATTTTAGAAATGTCAATGAAAGTAACATTAACAACTTCTCAAATATACTAGTAAAGATGTCTTGGGAAACAGTATGAAGTTTCTGATGTGAATGTGGCCTATACATTTTTATGCAAAATTTCATTCCGTTTTTGACAAATGTTTTCCTCTGATTTCTAAAGGTAAAGGAAGTTATGTAAAATTTAACAAGCCATGGTACAGAACTTAGGAAATCTGCATTAAAGAAACATTTCTATAAAAGATATTTGCAAAACTCATGCCCTTTAAATTTAGCAACATACAAAATCCTAGGAATAATTATAATCACCTCATTAGAAATACTAAACGAAATTACTATAGCAATTTTT
>JBBPBX010026383.1:0-15074 GCA_038048925.1 Garcialebias charrua | reverse complement strand
TATACACACACACACGCAAAGTATGCATACTTTTTTAGCAATATTACGCAGGTGGAAGAAGGCAGTTCTAGTAACATTTTTTATGTGGGGGAAAGAAGACATGTCCTGATCAAAAATAACACCAAGATTTTTAACATTAGAACAGGGGACCATATTGATGCCATCTAAAGAGGGCGAAAGACTGAAAAATTTATTCCTAAGGTGCTCATGTCCAAAAACCAAAACCTCAGTCTTGTCTGTGTTCAAAAGCAGAAAATTAAGAGTCATCCAGGTTTTTATGTCTTCAAGACATGCTTGTAGTCTAAGTAACTGATTGGATTAATTGGGTTTCATGGATAAATATAGTTGTGTATCATCAGCATAACAATGAAAATATATCCCATGCTGTTTAATAACTTTACCTAATGGAAGCATATACAGTACAAGGTAAAGAGTATCGGTCCAAGCACTGAACTTTGAGGAACTCCATGACTAACTTTGGTCTATGATGAAGATTCATTATTTACATTTACAAATTTGAATCTATTAGATAAATATGATTTAAACTAATTTAGAGCTGTTCCTGTATTTCCAATATTATATTCAAGTATCTGTAATATAATATTATGATCAACTGTATCAAATGCAGCACTGAGGTCTAACAGGATCAGTGTAGACACCTGTTCATTGTCTGAGGCCATGAGAATATCAGTAACAGTGCTGTGGTGAGCTCTAAACCCTGACTGAAACTCTTCAAAAAGATTATTTCTTTGAAGATGACCACGTAACTGACCTGCAACTATTTTCTCTAGAATTTTTAAGATGAAAGTTAGATTAGATATACATGTAGGTCTATAACTGGTTAGGATTCCTGAGTCAAGGTTATGTTTTATGTCTTTAAGACATGCTTGTAGTCTAAGTAGCTGATTGATTAATTGAGTTTAATGGACAAATATAATTGCGTCATCAGCATAACAATGAAAATGTATCCCATGTTATTTAATAACTTTACCTAATGGAAGCATATATAAAGTAAAGAATATTTATCCAAGCACTGAGCCCTGAGGAACTCCATGACTAACTTTGGTGTATGAAGATGATTTATTATTTATATTTACAAACTGGAATCTATCAGATAGATATGATTTAAACAATTTTAGAGCTGTTTCTGTAATCCCAATGTCATATTCAAGCCTCTGTAGTAAAATATTGTGATCAACTGTATCAAATGCAGCACTGATGTCCAACAGGACCAGTACTGTATAGACACAAGTCCATTGTTTGAGGCCATGAGAATATTATTAGAGACTTTTACTAGTGCAGTTTCTGTGCTATGATGAGCTCTAAACCTTGACTGAAACTCTTCAGATTATTTCTTTGTAGATGTTCACGCAACTGACCAGCAACTATTTTCTCTAGAATTTTTTAGATGAAAGTCAGATTAGGTATATGTATCTAATTGGCCAGAATTTCTGTATTAAGGTCAGACTTCTTAAGTGAAGATTTACTTACAGCAACCTTAAAGCACTGTGGTACGTTACCATTCATTAAAGACAAATTAAGCAAATCCAAAATGTGGACATCAGTTAGGGGAAATACCTCTTTAAACAGTCTGCTGCAGGAACTGCAGACTATAGTCAGGATAGAGGAAAGATGAATGCAGCAATGTACAGAGCCATCCTGGATGAAAACCGGCTCCAGAATGCTCTTGACCTCAAACTGGGGCGACAATTAATTTTTCAGGAGGACAACGACCCAAAGCACGTGGCCAAGATCTCAAAGGAGGGACTTCAGGACCACTCTGTGAAGGTGCTGGAGGGGCCAAGAGTCCAGACTTGAATCCGACTGAACATCTCTGGAGATATCGGAACAGAAACGTCTCCCATCAAACCTGATGGAGCTTGAGAAGAACTGCAAAGAAGAAGAGCTCGGCAATATATTGATATTTTAAATATATTGATATAATCGTTGTTGCAATATAAGTTGAGACTATCTCGAAATAAAATAATATAGTTTTATACTTGGAAAATCTGCCGTCTTCTTTCTCCCACTCGCCCCACCTTCTTCTCCCTCCTTGAACACAGACACACAGCCCGCAGCCACGCTTCCCTTCCTGCTTCTCCAGGAGGTGGTCGGGCAGGAGAGGAGACATTTAGCAGAGGTAAACACAGCAGCTGAGCCTGTGTGAAGCTGCAGGTCCGACAGACCTGACTCCTTCCCTGAAATAACTTGTTCCATAGTTGAGACGGGACCGTGTCTCGGCTATATGACAAAGTGCTGATTTATTAATATTGCGCCACCTATCTCTGTTCCTCTTAAGTCACAGCATAGCTAGAGTTCTGAACTGTGGTTCATTTCAAGGAAGGAGTCAGGTCTGTCGGACCTGCAGCTTCCAAGTGGGAGCTCACTACTGCAATTACACAGCTCCTTTCTATCTTATCAAGACACTCAAAGCTCTTTACTACACAACTGGTGCCCTCATTTACCCATTCATACACTCTACTAGATCTCTACTAAGTATAATCAGAGCTTTATCACATTCATAAAGTGATGGGACACACATCAGAGGTAATGAGGGGTTCAGTGTTTTGCCCAGGAACACTTCAGCATGTGACTGCTGGTGACTGCTCTAGCCTCTCAACCACAGCTGCCCCAACTGAGGAGGATTATTATATAATATAAGTAAATAGATGTCTAAAAATAAACAATTTAATATATGTAAAGGTGTAAGGTGGATCAGCAAAGTACTTGATATATGTAAATTGTTTATTTTTTAGGCATTTATTTTGTACAGTTAGAATAGAAACAGCCTTTATTGTATATTCCATATTATTGTCCCACGGATGGGAAATTCAAGTGTAACAGCAGCAACAGATAAAAAGATAACATTTAGGAACTTTTGTGTGAATATTTTTATGAACATTATATAAAGAAATATGATAAACAACATCAATAATAATGTTCAATATGTATTGGAACATTGGTAAGGACAGACTATTTAAAGTACAGTATAGGCAGAGTGTGTGTTTTAGCAGAGGTCGGCATGTATTTAATCCTTATTGAGTTTGTTGGGAGCAGTGATGGTTGTGGAGTCTAACAGCTGCTGGGAGGAAGGACCTGCGGTGACGCTCCTTTGTGCATTTAGGATGCAGTCATCTGTCACTGAAGGAGCTCTCCAGTTCAGAAACAGCTTCATGCATGGGGTGAGAGACGTTGTCCAGCAATGATGTTATTTTAGCTGGAGTCCTTCTGTCTCCCACCACCTGCACTGGGTCGAGGCGGCATCCAAGCACAGAGCTGGTCTTCTTGATAAGCTTATCTAACTGCTGCTTCTCAGCTGATGATAAGCTGCTGCTCCAACAGACACCATGGAACAGGGGTCTGCAACCTGTGGCTCTGGAGCCAAATGCGGCTCTTTGGTCCCTCTACAGTGGCTCAGTGGCTTTTTCAAGCTTTAACCAAATCTAACAAAAAACTGAATTTTATTGGTTATACAAATAAAGTACTAGTTTTAGCAGTTTTCCTGTAATTTATTTTGCAAACATGTGAATACTGGAACAAGTTCAAGGAGTAAAACATACTCACTTTAACTTCATGCTTTATCTCTATACTTAATTTTTTGACAATAAAAATAAAAGACATAGGTCTGCATAGTTCATAGTTTTTATTAATTAAAGAAACTATCCCCTCGCCCCAAGAATCTGGTCCTTTCATTTGTCTTAAATTGTAAAAATATCAATACATGTTAAAAATCATTAGATATTTTTAGCTTTATCATGTCACCCCTCGTGGCCACAAAAGCCCTCTCCAACAACCCTAGCCCATGGACCACCAGTTGATAATCACAGGTGTAGCAGGTTGTTGCGGCTCTGAACACTTTCAATTTAGTCAACAAAGGTGTAAAAAGGACTCTTGATCGTAAAGGTTGCAGACCCCTGCCATAGAATTTGGCTGATGGCAGTTACAGCTGTTATTAATAAATGTGGCTGTGTGACAACTGGAACAAAAATTTGACTCAGAAATATATATTTTTAATTACTTTATGTAAAAAAAAAAAGTGTGATGTATATCATATATCACGATTTATCTTAAAATATTGAGATATAAATTTTGGCCCATATTGCGCAGCTCTACAAAGAAGAATGGGACAAACTGCCTAAAGAGAGGTCTGCTCAGCTTGAAGCATCATATTCAAAAAGACTTGAGGCTGTAACTGCTACCAAAGGTGGATCAACAAAGAGACTGTGAATACTTACCGGTACATAAATGTGATTTCTTAGTTTTTTATTTTAATAAATTTGTAAAATTCTCAATCTTTTTTCACATATTCAAAAAGAGTATATTATGTATTATATAAATATTATATACACACATATTGTGCATATATTTTGAGGAAAGAGATTAATTTGATACAATTTGAAATAAAGGCTACATAAGAAAATGTAAAGTGAAGCTCTGTGAATACAACACTATCCCTTTCAACATCTGCATGAGTACTGAAATCCCCAACTATTATGACTTTATCATAGTTTTAATTTAAAATCCTGAAAGTCTGAGAATTCAGCCCAAAACTGATTTTAAAAAAAAAAGGGGGGGCTGGTGATGATAAATAAGAGAGATCTAATGTTCAATGATCCACATTTAATAGTTTTGCTTTTCTTCTCTGGTAAATTAACTAATACAATTTAGATTTTTATGAATTGTCACAAGACAGGGTTTGACTCTGGCATGAAAGGCAGTTCTTTAAATACTGATTTTATTATATCATGTGGTCCATTTCTAATGTCTCTGAAGTGAAGTGACCAAATATCTATAGACCCCTAAACATCTAAAGTTTTTGTCTTCTGTCATTTTTGTGGGGGCTAATGTTGATTAGTTGTGACAGCCAAGTTAAATGGATCAACTAACATGAATCAGTTGGAGATGTAAATTAAGTTATTACTTTCTGTGTTTCGTTAACATTGGACCTGTAGTTCATGAGAAAATTTGTTAACATACCAACAGGGTTTCTTGAAGTATGTGCTGTAAATGACTCTAATACAGCATAAATCAATTTGACTGATTATGTTCAGGCTGCATTAACAACAGTGGCATCTGTGATGCAGGTAATTACATACACCCCTGCTAGATGCTGCTACACAGCACCTCCGTGAAGATTTCCTTTCCTGCTCAGTTCTACTCAAACCTATTGTAACCAGAGTGCAAACCGCTTCTGTTCTGAGCCTTCAACATCTTTATGTGAACAGCCAGCACCATCCTACCTCTTTGAAACTAGGCGTCTTACTTTTACTGCAGCACAGGAAGTCCTTCCTCCCTGTGGCTATCAAACTTTCAACTCCTCCCCCTTTCTACACATAGGACAATAACATTAATCATGCACTACAATAAACACTGTTTAATGTTTCTGTCTGCACCTGACCTGTTTAGAACTTAATTGCTGGTATTTTTATATTCTCTGTTATTTTTTTTATATCTTGTGTGATTCCTTGTGTATGTTCCTTTACACTGGCACAACAATTTCCTGCATGATCAATAAAGTTCTATCTAATTCTATCTTGTCATTTTGCAGCTTGTGATCATGAATGTGCACAATTATTTTTGTGCAACCTCCACTGCAGTCCTCCCCTCCTTCTACAGGTGTGCAGTGGAGAGCATCCTGTGCTCCAGCATCAACGTGTGGCATGGAGGCTGCACAGCTGCAGAAAGAAAAGCTCTGCAGAGAGTGGTGAAGGCTGCACAGAAGATGTTGGAGTCAGTCTCCCCACCATCACAGACATCTACACCTCCAGATGCAGGAAGAGGGCCACCTGCATCATGAAGGACCCCACTCACCCAGCACACACACTTTTTGCCCCACTCCCCTCAGGAAGGAGGTTGAGGAGCATTAAGTGTAGAACCACTAGACTGAGGAACAGCTTCTACCCTGAGGCTGTTAGACTCAATGAAATAATAAGAATAATCACTGTGAAATATCACATCATGTTGCTGCTGATCTGTTTCATGTTGCTGTGTTCATTCATGCCCATCTGCTCATACAGACTGTAAAGGATTATGAGGAGGTCAATATTAGTACTGACCTCTTTACCTTAATTAATTCACTTATTCAGATTGAATAGTAATTTCACGGATTCTTTCTTTTTCAGTTTACCCAATATTTCTGTGATCTTTCTGATGGATAAATAAATAAAGCCATTAAGTGACAGAGACGTTAACTTAGTTTGGTATGTCAAAGACACTACCATTTATTTAGAATAAATCAACTAAATTAACACCATTACACTTAATTGACATGATTTCACTTTCTTGCAATTTAACACGTCAGCACACTTAAATTGTAACACAACAGACAAATACAGGATGTCATTATATTTAGTCTGTGGCTCTATGACTTAAATATAGTTTCCAGATAGATTGAGAGGGATAAGGGAATAGGAGGAAAGATGGAGAGATGGTTTACAGGAAATTGTCTTGAGCATGTTACCAAAAGTGACACTTCCCATCCGACTTCTGCTAAAATCCAGGTACGTTTGTAAACAGCTCTTTACCTTCGACGACGAGTCTGATAAAGAAATGACACCAGCCTTTCAGATGCACAGAGTCCTTCAGGCCCAGCACGTCCGAGCTGGTTCTAGTTTACGTTTTCAACGTCTCCTGGTTTCGCGTTGGTCATCAGAAAATGCGTCAGCTCCTGGCCTCTGACTTCAAGATAAACTTATTCCAGGAAGGAATAAACAAAGTTTTGAGCTTACGCTCGTTCGAAGTGGACTCATAACAAGCATGTTATCAGCCTTTAACTGAATGACTGTCCTTAGCATTTGACTGAGTTCATCCAGCTCTTTGGGAAAAGTTCACATCTCTTGAAGCTCCCAGCAGACTCATCAGTTCCAGCAACAGCTTAGAACTTTAAGGAAGGATCTGAGATGAAGAGGAGTTGTCATTTTTCGATTGGTCCAACAGAACCAGTCGAGGAGTTCACTTGTTGTTATCAAGATTCAAGGTGAAATCAGAGTAGAGAGAAATTGTTTAGGAAAGACAGAGCGTGCTGGAGCCATTCTCGTAAAAACAACAGATTAACTGTCTTCTGCCTTTCTAAACAAAACGGCTGGGCCTCTGTGACCCAAACCTTCAACTTTCACACAGCAGTGGACACAGTTTAACTCTTACAGAATAACACAGCTTAAAAGCACACATCATGAAAATGACAAAAGTTATTCTTTTGATTACATTAGAATAAAATCAAAGATAGAAATAGTCTCTTTTGGTGACTATGTTCTCAGATTACAACTAATGGAATAATTTGTAGTAAATGTCTTGCTTTACTGAGAGGTCAGTAAAGGTCATCTCTGGAACAGTTCAAAAATACACAGGTGTATCAAAGTGGACACGGTCATGCCCACTACAAGACATGTTCGTGCTGCTGTCTGGAGTAATGTTTTTCTATGATATTAGTGCTTAGTGTATTTTTTGTTGAAGTTTTTCTTAATTCATATCTTAGATGTTATTACTGTTTTTCTTTTACGTTTTATTGTTGGATGTAACTGGGACCCTGTGTACATAATCTCGTTTCATCACATGCACCACATGCGGTGCAAATAACAATAAAGATTCTCTGACTCTGACCTAACTCTGAACTCTGTGGGATTGCCAGTAGTACCACAAGGTCTAGACTGGTGTAAAACCCAAGTTCTACACCAGTCTATGCTTTGTGGGAGAGTGGCAAAGAGAAAGACTGTTGAAAATAAACCATGGTGAATTTTAACCAGCATCTCCTGAACTGTATGTGGAAGACTCTGTGGTCAAGTCCTTATTGCCAGTGTTACAGGGTATAATATTCATTTGACCGTGTTCATATTAGATCCAATTGTTTGATTATCTGCATTAATTTAGCTTGATTTGGTGTGTGCATGGAATGTAGTGGGGCCTTTGAAAGAATGGTGCGTTGGTGCAATAGTCAAAAGAGTCCACTAGGGGGACTCATGCGCTCTTTACATTTAATACAACAGTAAGTAAAGACGCACTGGTTTCAACTAGTCATCTATTTTCTTATAATTGTCCTTTTTTATAAGGGCCAACATTTGGAGGCACTGCTGAGATCGTTTGGCGAGAGGACCATTCCCAAGATTCCTGTGGAACCCTCCTGCTGAGCATCCCAAAACAACCCAAGTTCGCAGAGAACAACGTGGAGGTCTTCAACCAGCAGTTGACAGTTTGTATCCTGAAGTGTGCACTGACCACTAGAGATCAACACCAATCAACTGAAGGCGGTTGGACCCCATTCTATTGTTTCTGAAATTCCAAAATATAAAAATGGAGTCGGAACTGGAAAATCTTCAGCTGGAGATAAAAGGAGCATTGTATAACTTGACATTTGAACAGCTGATCGAAGTATGCATCACACTGCAGCACTCAGCACCTGGAGGAGAACTTTTGACTAGTAAAACACGCAGTCATCTAATTTCATATGTCATCAAATATCTTGAGCGGGAGCAACTGGCTAGCCTTGAAGATGAAGGCATGTCAGAATATCTCAGCATCTGGGACACAATAAATAAAGTAAAGTCCATTAAAGAGTCACCCAGAGTAGAAAATCAATCTGATGACCAGGAAAGGCTTCAAAAAGAAATAGAGGCACTCAGATTGTCGCTACAACAGAAAGAAAAAGAGGCCCGGGATGTAATGGACAGAAAAACGTTCTCTTGCCCACAGGTTTCACAGATAAATGTGACTCCAACATTTTCAGAAAATCCAATGTGGCGCAAAGATTTCAAGATTCTTGGACAGATAGGAGAGCCAGGCCAGAAGGATCGGTTGACATTCTCTAGCCTGGCAAGACAGATTGAAAGTGGGCTGACCAAAGGCTATTCAGAGACAGATATTATTGATGCTGTGATCCGTGCTATAACACCCGGCCTACAATTACGGAGCTATTTGGAGGGAAAAGAGACCCTTACCTTACCTGCTCTGCGTAGAATCTTAAGGTCCCATTACCAGGAGAGAGGTGCCACAGATTTATACAAGCAGCTAACCTCTGAGGTTCAGGGCAGCAAAGAGTCTCCTCAGAATTTCTTAATCAGGGCTATGGACCTGAGGCAGAAAATTCTGTTTGCCTCTCAGGAAGCAGAGTCAGCTTTAAAATATGACCCTGCTCTTGTCCAGAATCTGTTTATGCATACCATCTTGACAGGTTTACAGAATGACAACATCAAGAGTGATCTTCAGCCTTACCTCACAAAGCCTGGCGCACCCGATGAACTGCTGCTGGAGAAAGTGAATATTGCTTGTACAAATGAAAAGGAGAGGCAGGACAAAAAGAAGCACGCTGTCTCACAAAGGGCAACCAGTGTCAGTACTGTCCAGTCTGGTGAGCCGGCCAGAGAAACAAAAACTCCAACCCAGCAAAGCCAATCTCAGATGTCCCCTGATGTGTTATCTGAGATCAAAGAAATGCGCTCTGACATGGTGTTGTTAAAGGATCTAAGAGCTGAAGTGTTCCAAATCAGGGAAACAATCCAAAAAAACACTAATACACAGCCAAAGCAACCCCCACAAAGTTCAGAACAAGTGTTTGCCACAAGTCCAGTGTTCTCACCTACAGAACAGTCCTTCAGATTCATGTCACCCATGATGCCAGTTTATCCTCAACAGCACCCAGAATTGCTGCAGGAGTACAGACCCCTGTATGGTCCAGGACAGATGAGAGGGACTGCACAATTTCAACAAAGGTTTGCTCCACAACAATATTACCAAAGACCACGCCAACAACCCAGATGCTTTGCTTGTACCCAAGCCAATGAGGAACATTGTCAGCATTGCTTCAGATGTGGAAGTACTGAGCACTTCAGGGCAGGATGTAGAGCAGACAGAGCAGCTTCTTCAACCTATAGGGGACCTTTAAACTAAGTCGGGTTGCCTCCGTGGGGCGTGGGGCAACCAGAGTTAACTACAAGTCCCATTTTTGTGTAAACTGTGGAAAAAAGAAAGTGAAGAGGGAATTAAAATGTTGCTGGAGTTGTAAAACTGCTCTTTATTGCTCAAAAACATGTCAGAAAATGCATTGGCCTGTTCACAAAATTGACTGTAAGTCACACTCCTGTTTAGGTGTTAAACAAGTCAGGCAGCTACGTGAACAATCTGAACCCAAAACTATCAGAGCTTCTGTTAAAGATCAAACCGTAAGGGAGCTAGTAGGAAAAAAATGTATTATCAAGTGCTTCCTGAATGGACAGAATACTCAAGCACTCTGGGACACAGGTTCACAAATATGTGCTATAGATGAGGCTTGGAAAGAAAATTACCTACCTGACCTGCAGCTAAGGGATGTTACTGAGCTACAGGACCCACTGGACCCATTACATATTGAAGCAGCTAATGGCACCGCCATGCCATACTCTGGCTGGCTGGAAGTCCCTTTCAAGTTGACTACCATGGATGATGAGCTGCTAATACCTGTGCTTGTGTTGAAAGGCAACCAACAGCAATGCCCAATCATTGGGTTCAATGTAATTGAACATCTTGTGCAGAACAACCGGGAAGGCCAACCAATATATGGCGGTATGGACAAACTTGTAAATGCAGTAAAAATTGCATTCCCTCATCTAAAAAATAATAAGGTAAAAGCCTTTATTTCTGCTGTCAGCCTGGGTCAAACATGTGAACACAATGTGAGGACAGTAAATGAAAGAGTCAATGTGCCAAAACACACCACCGTCCAGATTCAGTGTCGTATTCAGGCCCCAAAGTTTAGGGAGGCTAAAACTCTGCTTTTTGAGCCTCTTGTGAACCCACAGTGGCCTGAGGAATTGGAATTCTGTGATACCCTTGTATCAATTGAGGCAGAAACAGCCCCAAATGTTGTTTTAAGTGTTCAAAACCCCACAAACCACGATATCACACTTCCAGGCCGGACGGTTGTTGGAGCTGTGCAGTCTGTAAGGTCTGTGTATCCAGCTGACTTTTTCAGCACAACCCAACAACCAACAAGTAAATCAGTCAATCACATCCAGGCCCAGAGCACCAGTGAAGATGTACCTGCAGATGGACAGTGGGACCCTCCTGTTGATTTAACTCACCTGGATGAGGACCAGAGACAAATAGTAAGTCAGATGTTAAGAGAAGAATCTGAGTCTTTCTCCAAATCTGATGAGGATATTGGTTGCATACACGGGTTGCAAATGAACATCTCACTGAAGGATGATGAACCTGTGTCAAAAACATACCGGTCTGTGCCCAAACCTCTGTACAGGGAAATGAAAGATTACCTGCAGGATCTCATAGTGCAAGGGTGGGTTGAAAGATCCACATCTTCTTACTCCTCACCAATTGTCTGCGTAAGAAAAAAAGATGGCACTCTGCGTTTATGTATAGATTACAGAGAGCTCAACAAAAAAACACATCCTGACCGCCACCCGATTCCCAGGGTTCAAGATATAATGGATAACCTAGGGGGAAACACCTACTTTTCCTTGCTGGACCAAGGGAAAGCATATCATCAGGGATTCATGGACAGAGACAGCAGGCATTTAACAGCCTTTGTGACCCCCTGGGGTCTATACGAGTGGATACGAATTCCATTCGGCCTGATGAATGCGCCCGCAGCTTTTCAGCGCTGCATGGAACAATGCTTAGCAGATTTGAGGGATGAAATGTGTGTACCATATCTTGATGATGTTCTTGTGTTTAGCAGGACATTTGAAGATCATGTCAGCCATGTCCGAGCAGTGTTGCAACGTCTGAGGCAGCATGGGATCAAGCTAAAACCTAAAAAGTGTGACCTGTTTAAAGCTGAGGTGCGGTACCTGGGCAGGATCGTGTCTGCTGAGGGCAACAGGATGGATCCAGCTGACACTAATGCTGTAAGAGCCCTAAAGCATAAACATCCTGCGAATGTTGGTGAGTTGAGAGCAATTCTTGGACTTTTGAGCTATTACAGGCAGTATATAAAGGACTTTTCACGTATTGCTAGTCCCTTATATGATCTGTTAAAAGCACCTACAAAGCATGAGCCGTTAACAAACAAAAAGAGAAAGTGGCCAACAAAAACTGGCAGCAGAGCTGTCCCATCCAGTACAATCATTCATTGGACTGAAAAACACCAGTTGATCCTGGAACAACTCATTGACTTCCTTGTCAACCCCCCTATACTTGGCTTCCCAGATTTCTCACAGCCATTTGTTCTTCACACAGATGCGTCAAATCTGGGTCTAGGTGCTGTGCTATACCAAAAGCAGAGTGGAAAGCTTCGTGTGATTGCCTATGGCTCGCGCACCCTAACAGCTGCAGAGAAAAATTATCATTTGCATTCGGGGAAGTTGGAGTTCCTCGCCCTTAAATGGGCTGTAACAGAGAAATTCAGAGACTATTTATATTATGCCCCATTTTTCACTGTCTATAGTGACAATAATCCACTCACATACGTGTTGTCATCTGCCAAACTAAATGCAACAGGATGCCGATGGGTTGCAGAGCTGGCAGATTTTCATTTCTCTGTGAAATACAGGCCAGGAAAGGAAAATGTGGACGCAGATAGTTTATCCCGAATGCCTCTAGATGCAGAGTTTTTTATGAAAGAGTGTTCAGAAGAAATGCCATCTGACGTCATTGGGGCAACTACAGAAGCAGTGAAAAATCAAGATGAGTCCAGTGTGTCGTGGTCCATGTGTGTCTCAGTAGCATCTGCAGATTTGACCCCTGACACATCCATCATCCCACTAACACCAGAACAGATCCAGAATGACCAAAGAAATGATCCAGTTCTGGGACCAGTGATCCAGTTAAAACTAACCGCAAGCAAACCGTCAGGTGCACAACTCAAGCAACTTAGTCCACAAGTGGGGTGTTTGCTAAGAGAGTGGGACAAGTTGGAAATTGATGAAAGTGGGGTGTTGCACAGAAAGACAACAAGCAAAAAACAACTTGTACTCCCAGAAAAATATAAAAATACAGTGTTGAGGGAACTTCATGACGAAATGGGCCACCAAGGTGTCGACAGGACATCATCCCTGATACGGGACAGGTTTTATTGGCCATATATGCAGCGTGAGATAGAGAGCTATGTCATGAGAAGATGTGAATGTCTCAAACATAAGAAACCCAGTCAGGAAACAAGGGCTCCCCTCACCAATATAGTAACAACTCAACCATTTGAACTTGTCTCTGTTGATTTCCTACATCTCGAAAAATGTCTAGGGGGTTATGAGTACATCTTGGTGATTATTGATCATTTTACCCGCTTTGCCCAGGCCTATGCCACCACTTCCAAATCAGCTAAAACAGCTGCGGACAAGATCTTTAATGATTACGCCATGAAATTTGGTTTTCCTGCTCGTATTCACCACGACCAGGGTGGTGAATTTGAGAATCAACTATTCACACAACTAAAAAAATACTGTGGAATTGCAGGGTCCAGAACCACTCCCTACCACCCGCAAGGAAATGGACAAGTTGAAAGATTCAACCGGACATTACTCCAAATGCTTCGGACACTTACAGACAAACAGAAACACAACTGGAAGGATTCATTAAACAAAATGATCTATGCATATAACTGTACTCGGAGTGAGGTGACAGGTTTCTCCCCCTTTCAGTTGTTGTATGGGCGTTCTCCCCGATTGCCAGTTGACATGCTGTTTAATTTGACTCCAGAACAAGCAGACCATAATCATCATGGCTATATGGAAAAGTGGAAGCAAGGCATGGAGGAGGCGTATGGAATCGTCAGAGAAAATGCCCAGAAAGCCGGCCAGAGGAGTAAGGAATTGTACAACCGCAAGGTGAATAGTTCAGTACTACAACCAGGTGATCGTGTTTTAGTGCGCAATTTGACACCTCGTGGGGGCCCAGGAAAACTGAGGAATCATTGGGAGGACATTGTTCATGTTGTTGTACGCCAGGTAAATGAAAATGTCCCAGTTTATGAACTCAAACCTGAAAAGGGTCAAAGAAGGTCAAGGGTCCTTCATCGCAATCTGCTCCTCCCATGTGACTCTTTGCCCCTTGAGATTCCAGTCCAGACTGGAAAGAAGAGGAGAAAAATGTTAAATAACAAAGGAGTGGAGCAGGCAGAGGAAGAGGATGATGATGCTGACGCTGACGAATACTATCCTGTGCTATTTCACCAGCCAGCCCAGCCTGAGAAAGTAAGTCATATGCCTGCAAGCACAACCCAAGAGCTAGGAGATATCCAGTTTGAACAGAGCATAGCTCCTGAAATGGATCACAAACAAGGAGAAACAACTGTGATGGAATATGAGGAGTCTGGCTCTTGTAACGAGGAACAAATGATGGAGGATGCTACTGAACAACCTGCTTCAACTGGGATCATCAGAGAGGGAGTTCAGGCTCCTGAAGAAGCTCAACGACCGCAACGGCTTCATAGGAAGCCCAAAGTTTTTACATATGAGAGGCTTGGATCTCCAGTCTGCTATAACCTAAGGACTCCACCACAGCCCCCATACTTCACAATGCCATGGATGAACATTGTTCACCCATACTACATCTCATATGACTATCAGAGATGAGAGCAGGACATGGTGCACCACTGAACTGAAAGAATGGACACACATTGGGGTCATAGCATGATGGACTGTTTATTATAACATTCACAATGAGGGACTATTCTCTACGTGAACTGACATTATTGGCATCCAAGCCGCAATGTACTTGTCAATGAACTCTTGTTATGGAGTCACGGGATGACCACTAAGATGATGGACAAGTAGTGACTTTCATGTTTAAAACATGGACACTGGGTGTTTACCCTCAAAATGAGAATGTATGAAAAGAGTTCCAGTCTGTAAGTAGATTTAGTGACTTAAGGAATATTTTTAAGACTGATGGGTTGCTTCTCATGCTTTACTACTTTCCCAACATCGCATGAGTTGAGATGTTGGGGACAACATCTATTTTGTGGGGGAGTGTGTTACAGGGTATGATATTCATTTGACCGTGTTCATATTAGATCCAATTGTTTGATTATCTGCATTAATTTAGCTTGATTTGGTGTGTGCATGGAATGTAGTGGGGCCTTTGAAAGAATGGTGCGTTGGCGCAATAGTCAAAAGAGTCCACTAGGGGGACTCGTGCGCTCTTTACATTTA
>JBBPBX010026382.1:21884-38148 GCA_038048925.1 Garcialebias charrua | reverse complement strand
AAATGTTAATTCTCATCCCTATTTGAAATGCATCACTTTACTTTCTTTTAAAGGCAGCTTTGAGGCAAACTTGTGCATATCATGTTTTAAAATGAGCTCTTCAATCTATCATCTTTTAGGCTTTGAAATTTTCAATTTTTTTTTCATTCAACCTTTATTTAGTCAGGTAAATCTCATTGAGCCTCGTGGACTCATTTACAAGAGTGACCTGCTACAAACTAAAGAATGATGAAAGCAATGGTAGAATTTCCTTAAACAATAAACAACAGAAAGACATAAGAGAGAAATACAGATTTATTTATTTATTTATTTAAAATTTTAAAACAAAGTATCAAAAACTAGCAAAACATTATAAGGTAGATGTATAAAATCAAAAACAGGAACATATCTGCATTGGTTCCCACCAGGATTCCAACAGATTCTCAAAACCATTTAGAGAGGTCAAGGCCGAGAGCTTCAGATCTTTTTGTAGAAGCAGGAGCAGAGTAGAAGAAGGCCCTTTTTCCAAGTTCAGTCCTCACTGTTCAGTCCTCACTCTTTTTAAATAAACTTTACATATTAAATGTCCAGTATTCTTTGTAGGAACATCACTTACCTTATGCTGAAGGTTTAGACTAAGATCATCATATTATTGATGAAAATATAGTTATTCTGGTCCAATCTTGTCACATCTAGGAAATTATAGCCCAGTTTCAAGCAAAAAAAAAAAAAAGCACAATGTGCAGAGCTCTAAGCATGTGTTAGGGTTGATGCTCATCTACTACCACACCAAGTTTTAGCTCAACATATACAGTATACAGTATAAAACTGGCTAAGTTGTGGTGGTCATATTAAATTGGGTTGACTCCAGATTAACGAGTTATAAATGTCCATCCAGTGATTGTGTTCTGAAAGTTTCATCAACATCCATCTAGTGGTTCATAAAATATTTTGCCAATGAACATGTTGAGTTCAATAGTGTATATAGCGCCAAGTTTGAACAGCAGATCTTGAGCACGTTCAGCGTTTGTGTTGAGATGTTGTGCACTGCGCAGTTCATGGAGTTTGTGTTGTACATTACAACTTTAACTCAACGTCTTGGCTGAGTTATGCATTTTAATTTTATGATATGACAGCTTGACTTGGGTTGGCCCCTAAAGTTAAACAGCTGTAGATATGCATTCAGTGATTACTTCACGAGAGTTTCATTGAACTTCGTTAAGTAGTTCATGAGATATTTTGCGAACAAACAGAAAACAAATTCACACTAACTAAAAAAAAAACATCTTCTTCTTCACCCTCCAGGTTATAATGAGTCTGTAATTGATCTAAACCGTCATGAACTCTGGGTCAGAAAAAAGATGAACCAGGATTTGATTAGCAAAACAAAAGCGTTCACTCATTAGAAAACACTAAAATCTCAAATTGTCTCTTTCTTGCTTGATCAAAATCTGAAATGAATAAACAGCATTTTAAAGCATTGCATTCAACAGAAGCGGATGTTTTAACAGAAGTCCTGCTCCCCAGCAGAAACCAGTGATTGTGCTGCACTGGAAGCCTTTGAGTTTGATGAACACGTCCCAGTTGAGGGACTGCCTGGGCGAGCAGGGTTGATGTGGATGTGATGAACTGGCTAGCTCCCTCAGAGTTCTTGCCAGACGCTGTTGGAACTGACCCAGCTGTGTGCTGGATTTACGAACACGATATGACCCCCACTCCCGCCCCACCCCCAAAAAATAAATAAAATAAAATCCTAACAAAAAAACAAATAAACCATAAAAACAGATGTGATGTGTGCATCGTTTCAGCCCACAGATTGCAAAACGCCCCATCTTCCATCTATAGTGAACTCAGTGTTGCCATGGCGATGCATCCCTGGCCAGGGTCTTGCAGTGATTCCCAATGACCCTGATTGGTAACCTCTGACATTTAGGCCATGGCCAGGGTCAAAATGTCAGCGATGGCCAGAGGGCAACAAGAGCACTTCCATGATTGGCACTCTAACACGCTCAGCGCTGCTTTCATCTTCAGACCTTCCCGCCTCGTTTTGCAAATTCTCATTTGCATTTGTTACACAGGGAGATGGACAGAGAGATGGACCCTCCGCTGCAGGAGTTTCATCCCGCTGTTTTACATTACACTTCAGCAGGTAGCCTGCTCTCCGCTCGCGGCTATGTAAGGCTCAATAGTGTATAATTTGCATTCAGATGCTGCAGATGTCTGTCTTCTCACATCAGACTGGTGTAAACAGTGGAGGTAAAACGCTATCAGCAGTAGCATCCTGCATCATGATGGTTATGATGGTGGTAATGATCATCAGTATTCCCATGGTCCTTGCAATCCACTGGATGTAAGGATATTTATAGTTCTTTTTGATTGTGTGTGTGTGTGTGTACATCGGTTCATTACTGGAAAAGGTGTGTGTGTGTGTGTGAGCAATGCACCGTACCACGGTTCTTCTAGTGGGGAATAATTACACAGAATCGTGGGTACTAAAAGTCACGTGATCCTCGCCTCTCGCTCCCAAATAATTTATCCCCGCAGCTGATAGCTCGTCAATATCAATTTATTAATTTAACAGTTCTGGACTGATAAAAGGTGGTTCACGCAGCTCGGCTGCTGAAGCAGAGAGCAGGGATGAATTTTACAGTGCAGGGGTGTGAGGGGAAGGAAGGGGGGGAGAGACTAGAGGACAAAGCAAGGGGTGAGGAGATGGGGGAGAGTGAGAGAGAAACAGCCCAGGACGGATCAATGGCAACACAGAGGAGAAACGTGCATATTTGCTGAGAAAAATGGGCCACCATCGCTCATATTCCAGGGTTATTGAACAAAACTTATGAAAATTAATACACTTATTATCACCTTAATACAAATTAAGATGGAATACGGCACTCCTTTTATGCTGATATCCAAATGCCTCCGATATATTGATCAGCACAACCCAGTTTCACCCCAGCCTTATTGGGGGAGCCAGTGCTAAAACCATTGGAGGAAAAAAATACAGGTTAGTTAGATCTATTAAAATTAAAACACACACAAATATTAATAAAAAAATCTTTTGAGGCGTTTTATACTAAAAAAGTGACCCTTTACATGTGACCCCTCTTGACCTTTGAGCCCTTCTGCTCAGAGTTTTTCTTTTTAGCGTGATGAATATGCAAATGAAACAAAGCATAATATACCACCAAGCTTCCACTGCAATAAAGCCAGCCTGGTGCCTAACCTATTCCCACAGCCATTACATAATATCCCTGAAGGAGGCTAAAAGATATTTTAACAAGACCCACTGCTCTACAACCTTTGACCTCTTTGGAGCTGACCCTGAGCTCCTGACCCCACTTACACTGACCAGCCACAACGCTGGACACATATTCCATCCACTTCTTGGTGTGACCCCAGCAAACAGGAAGTCATTCAGCTTTTCTTGTAGCATTTTCTCCCCAAACTGTAAAAGTGTAAAAGTTGGACGATGTGTGCAAAATGTAAATAATAACAGAACGCAATGACCTGCACATCTCATGAATCCATATTTTATTCACAATAGAGTAAGCACATGAAATGTTTAAACAAAGACTCTGCATCTTTTTTGTTGTTGTTGGAAAAAAACAAGGTACCGTATTTTCCGGACTATAAGTCGCAGATTTTTTTGCCTAATTTGCATGCCCTGCGACTAATAGAGAGGTGAGACGAGTTTATGGATTTTCCCCCATATTTTTAGACCAATTTTTGGCTCAGATATGACCGTTTTTCATTTTGGCAAAAAAATGGTGCAGTATCACTTTCAGCCGCTAGAGTACACCGACCGTTCCCACCTCATGTGTCCGACGGCAGCCTCCACTGGTCGGACACACTCTGTCGCTGCCCGGCCTCCTGCTCTGGAGGTATGTTAGCTGTGTTTGTTAGCAAAAACGGTTACTATTGATCTAAATAACTCATGAACTACCAGACAGATTTTCTTTAAACTTACAGAAAGTAATTACTGTGTGGTCATTTACAAACTGTTAGCTGTTGGAATTGTTTGAGATATATTTCAATCTTTTAGCTTCGTAAATATGCAGCTATTAGCTCGTTGTTTTTCCGGAGACTATTTATCTAAATAAGTAATGAACTACAGAACAGATTTTTATCAAACTTACAGAAAGTAATCACAACATGGACATTTACAAACTGTTACCTGTATGAGACATTTGAGCTAAAATTTTATTTATTTATAATTTATTTTCGCAGCGCACGCGACGGTTTGGAAGACGTCAAAGCGAAACAATTTAAATCCAGCTGATTTGACCATTTTGTGAATTTATTAAGGAACGGTTAAGCTCAGGAACCCTTGTGCTATAATGTCAGCTAAGAAATATATACATTTTAAGCGTTTATTTAGCAAAATTTTAAAGAAATAAAGCCATCCACCCGTGCGCGTGCACATCGCAAAATACTTTTTAAAATCCAGCTGATTTGACAATTGCGTTCATTTATTAAGGAAAAGTTCAGCTAAGACACATCTTTACTATAATTTTTAGCAAAAAAAATTTGTTTTTACTGTGTTAATCTTGTAAAGTCCTTCCGTGCGCGTTCGCTCCTGTGGCCACCATTTTCAGCAGGGCAAATGAGGCGCTGACGCGTCGCGTAGCGGTGACGCATAATAGATGCGACTTAACTGAAGGTGCAACATGTTTATGGATTTTTCCAATTTATTCCAAATAATTGGACAAAGTGACTCATAGAAAGGTGAGACTTATCAGGCAGAAAATATGGTAGTTTAGAATTGTATGGCAGTAGCACATCTCCAAATAATTAGGACAGGGCCATATTTATCACTGTGAAACATCCACTCTAAATGTCTAAGAAGTGAGGAGACATGTTGTCGAGGGGAATGTCCCATTCTGGTTTCTTCATAGGGTTTTGTCCTGTCTTTGTTTGTGTCCTCATGTTTCCAGTCAGCCCTCCCTCCTTGTGTTTAGCCCTTGTCTCACCTGTGTCTAATGCTAATCACCGCAGGTGTCTGTCGTTGTCCCAGTCACACTCTTATAAGAGATGTGTTAAAAAAACAACGCAAAAATGTGTCATTACATTTGAAGCACATTTTGTCTTAGTTTCAACACAAAATATGTTAAAATTGCAGCAAAAACATAACACACTGTATGTGTTGAATATTTCAACACATAACTGACAGCATCAGTTGTGCTTCCTGTGAGACATCAGAGATCATGTTTGTGGTGCCACCATTGTGTATATATATTCAGTTCCCTTGTGTCTTGTCTTTGTCTCTGGATTATCCTTATGGTGTGTTTCTGCCTTCTGCCCTGTGTCCTGTTCATCAGTATGTAAGCTGCCCCGTCAGCCTTTGCTTTGTTTTTGTATAATAAATATTTGGATTTTCCACGAGCCTCCTGTCGTCCTCCAGGTTCAACACTCCTGGCAGCAGAACGCGACAGTTCAACAGTCTTGGGCCGTATTTGGCTGTTTCATTTACTGTATGAGAGCATATATTGTGCTAAAACCTGTATACAAGTAGTCCTCGACTTACGGCGGTCTCGACTTACAGCAATTCGGTGTTACGAACGCATTATCATTAATAAAAATATAAATAAAAAAAATGAAAAATTGAAAAATCTTATTTTATGTGTTTAAATGTTCTTGATTTTATGTGTACAGCACTTTGTTGCAGCTGTAGTTGTTTTGAATGGCTTTATAAATAAATTATTATTATTATTATTATTATTTTGAAGCCGATTACGCAGTGTTCGGCAGTGTTCGGCAGTGTTAGGCAGTTGTCGGTTAGCTTCGGTTACCTCCAGCTTCGACAGCCGGCTTTGGACAGACCGTCTGTCCGATCAGAGACTGCTTCGCTCGGATAAATGAGCTGGAAATGCTCGGTGAACTCTGTGGACGTCTCAGGCGGACGAACGGCTTGGCGGCCTATGTTGGTGGCACCCGGAGCTAACAAGCTAAAACGCGGACGAACGGCTTGGCGGCCTGGATGTTGGTGGCACCCGGAGCTAACATGCTAACGCGGAGAAACGGCTGCGCGGCCTCGGATGCTGCCGGGACAGGGAGCTAACATGCTAACACACGGATAAACGGCTTCACCAGCTCCCAGTAAGTTATTAACTCTTTTTCCCTTCATTATGGCTCCAAATGTATGGAGCTAACATGCTTTACTGTAAACAATTTGGACCGCGTGAAGCAGCACGAAGCTGCAGAGCTCGGACGTGCAATGAGCTAACATGCTAATAGACGGAGATAGGCTTCAGCAGCTCAAAGTAAGAAATTAACTTTTTTCCCCCTTCATTATGTCTCCAAATATACTGTATGTGTTTTTTTGATATTTATGTAGGGTACTGTATAGGATAGGCGAAGTGCTTGGTAACTGTATTTCAGTTAATAGTGGCGGCTAGTGTGTACTTCTGACTTACGGCGATTTTCAACATACGAACGGGCGTATACGGAACTCGTTCGTAAGTCGAGGACTACCTGTATGTATAAACCTTTCTAGATTCGTAAGCTTCTCATTCAGAGGCACTTATGCATCCCCATACCATCAGAGAAGCAGGCTTTGGAACTGGGCTCTGGTAACAGGGTGGGCGGTCTCACTCCTCTTTAGTATGGAGGATGTGGAGCACATGGTTTACCAAAACACCCGCTTCGAACGTTATCAGCCACTAAATGGCCATAATTAGTTGTTATCATCCCCATATGTAGTGGTCAGACTGCCCCTCCTGTACCTCCTAGTAGGTTGTTAGGTAGTTGTTAGCATTGGTAGCAATGATAGCTTTGTTAGCGCTCATAATAGCTTCATGTGGTTAGGTTTTTTTCGATAGGAAAATTTTCAGAAAATATGAAAATAGTACCTCTTTTTAAAGATGGTGATGAAGGTATATTTAACAATTATAGACCAATATCCCTATTGCCGCAGTTTTCAAAAATTTTAGAACAATTATTTGTGTTAAGATTAGATGAATTCATTGATAAACAAAATATTTTGAGTAACAGTCAGTATGGATTCAGAAAACAAAACTCTACGTCAATGGCTATCATGGAATTTATGGAACAAATAACTACTGCTGTTGACCAAAAGCAAAATTGTTTAAGTGTTTTTGTTGATTTAAAGAAAGCTTTCGATACTATTGATCATGATATTCTCATTGACAAATTGATAAATACGGTATCAGAGGACCAGCATTGCAGTGGGTATCTAGTTATTTGAAAAACAGAAAACAATTTGTGCAGATAAATGATGTAAGATCCGACCTTTGCAATATTACATGTGGAGTCCCTCAGGGTTCTGTACTTGGCCCAAAGCTGTTTATTCTATATGTAAATGACTTGGTAAAAGTGTCAGGACTCCTTAGGTGTATATTATTTGCTGATGATACCACATTTTTTTGTTTGGGTAAAGATATTGAACAGATGTTTGAGTTGATGACGACAGAATTTGTTAAAATACAAAATTGGTTTAAACTAAATAAATTATCATTGAATTGAGATAAAACCCAGTATATGATATTCAGTTTAAAAAAAAGGAAACCGTTAATGTTCCATTTAAGATTGATGGTGCTGAAATCTGTCGTGTTAATGAAGTGAAGTTTTTTGGGTGTTATTATTGATGATAAATTGACGTGGAAACATCACATAAATTCTGTTAGGACAAAGATAGCTAAATCCATTGCTGTATTATACAGAGTCAGGTACTTGTTGAATGACAGAGCTCTGTATTTGTTGTATAATACAATTATTGTTCCACACTTGATTTATTGTATTGTTGCTTGGGGTAAAGCTTGCAAAACATTTACACAGCCTATTTTTTTGCTACAAAAATTGCTGTAAGAATAATCACTGGAAAACATTATTGTAACCCTTCTAACATTTGATTGCATTGCATTGATGAACTGAAATTATTGAAGTTCCAGGACTTGGTGGATTATAATATTTTATTAGTTATGTATAGAGCTCATAAAAATCAACTGCCTGTAAATATCCAAATGCGTTTTGTTAAACGGTGAAGCTGTTATAATCTCAAGGGAATAGAAATATTTATTAAACCAAAATATAGAACCAGTTTAAAGGGTCGGTCAACATCAATTCAAGGAATTGGATTGTGGAATGGGTTGGAGACTGAAATAAAAAATGCAACAACAATGATTACATTCAAGAAAATGATTAAAAATGGACTATTGCAAAAATATAAATGAAATACTGTTATGCATGTTGCTTTGTAGTTTGATAATCATGGTAATTATTTTATTTTTTTGATAATTAAAGTTGATTGTTGTTTGATTTGATTGATGGTAAGATGGTTAAAATAAGATATTTTTCTTCTTACTGCTACCCTTCATTTTATTTATGTGTTGTATATTTATTTATGTGTTGTACAATGTTGTATTGTTTTGTATTTTATTATAAAATGAATGAATAAAGTAAACTAAACTAAAACTAAAGGTTTAGAGTAAAGGGTCTGGCATAAGGTTTGGGGTCTTGGTTAGCTTTAGGCACAAGGGTAAGGGGGTTAAGTTTAGGGTTGGTCCTCTAGGTCAGGTGTAAGGTTAGGTTTAGGAAAAGGGTTACATAAGCTGAAAAAAAAAGACACTTCCTGGTTTACCCCGGTGAGACGCTGCCTATTATCAGCGATAATAACGATAATAACGTACCTTTAAACCTAATAGGAGGTAGGTGGGACAGTCTCACTACAAATGGGGATGATAATAACTATGGCCATTTAATGGACTGATAACATCTGAAGCCGCTCACCAAAATCAATTAAAATTTTTATTTCTTTGGCTGTGTTCTTTGTTCAAATCAGGTCTCTCTTGTAAACGAGTCCTCGAGGCTCAATGAGACTAACCTGTATAAATAAAGGTTGAATGCATGAACAGATCAAAATGTATTTATTTATTTATTTTTTGCCTCAGTCCATTTGGAATGAGCTTTGGTCCAGAGAAAACGAGGACATTTCTTGATGTTGTTCACACACGGCTTCTTCTTATGATATAACTTTAATCAGCATTTGTCAAATGGCACGTGAACTGTGTTTTAAAACAATGATTTGTGAAAGTGTTGCTGGACCGTGCCGTGATGTCCGAATCTATTTAATGGTGTGCTGCTTGAGGATCCAAAAATGATGAGCATCTAATATTGACATTTGGTCTTGTCCTTTGTACGCAGAGGTTTTTGCAGACGGTGAACCTCCGCCCATCTTTACTTCTAAGAGAA
The DNA here is from genome assembly GCA_038048925.1 of Garcialebias charrua. Taxonomy (NCBI): domain Eukaryota; kingdom Metazoa; phylum Chordata; class Actinopteri; order Cyprinodontiformes; family Rivulidae; genus Garcialebias; species Garcialebias charrua. The sequence goes on along the minus strand of JBBPBX010026382.1, from coordinate 28,962 downwards.
TCAGATTCTCTAAAATGCTGTTTTTAGTCCTTTTTGCTGACCTGTCACTATTTAAAACAAATAATTAAGCTGTTAAATCAGCTGCTATCTCCACTTGTAAAGCTTTATGCTGTCCCGGTCTAACTTTCTTGAGATGCGTCGCTGCCATAAGATTTAAAATTACCTTATCTAAAAATAATAATAATAATTATAAAAATAAAATAAAAATCCTGATGCAGGCTCAATAATCCAGGTAGAAGAGTTAACGCTGTAAACAAATCCAACAATGTTCAGTCAGGTCGTCTGGACAGTTTCTTTTTTCTTTTTGGGTTGAGAGACGTTTCGCCCTCCATCTGAAGGACTTATAATAATAATAATAATAATAAACTTTATTTGTATAGCACCTTCCTACAATGCCTTGCATTGACCAAGGTGCTTAACAGGATAGAAAATATAAAACCGGTATAATAAATCAGTGACTTCATCAGTCTGAGGAGTCACAAACAAACTGTTTTCCCCACTAAACAGTATACTCCTACAGTGGACCAACTAGTTTGCCGGTGATAGGTGATAGAACCAGCAACCTAGTTGCAGTGGCGGAGCTAGACTTTTATTGCTGGGGGGGCCGAGGGGGGCCAAGGCTATCGGTAAGGGGTCCACTGACTAACTATGACAATGACAATACAGTAAGAGTACTTTCATTCACATACAAACCAGATTTCAAAAAAGTTGGGACACTAAACAAATTGTGAATAAAAAAAATGGTCCACTGTGTACTGCTTAGTGGAGAAAACAGTTTGTGACTCCTCAGACTGATGAAGACCTTCAGATGAAGGGCGAAACGTCTCTCAACCACAAAATAAACTGTCCGGACGACCAGATCGACCAATGATGGATTTTTTTTTTAACCTGGATTATTGAGCATGAACTTTGATTTGAGCATTAAAACGTTTTAGTTCCAGTATTTGGTGTGTTTATTATTTTCCATTGCTAATTAAAAAATGTGTTCCAATCACTGCATTTTGTTTAAATCTTTCTTTACATCATAATATATTGCATTTTTTTTCTCTTGTCCGTGAAGAATAACAGAAAAAAGAGGTCAAACAGCCGCTAAATCCCATCACTTATTGTACCGTGTGTCTGCACATGATATAATCCCTCTGGTCTCTGCAGGCTCCGAGGCTTTCCTCCTGCAGACAATCACCGCAGCAGTGGATTCTCCTCAGCTCTTTGGAGAGCTGCAGGGTAGCGAGTGTCAATAGAAGTGGAGTGTGTGAATGTGAGAGATGATAGACTGAGGTTAAGAGGTGTCAACACAGGAGAGAGGGCTCAAGGACTCTTCACTCTGGCACTCTCCTCAACCCCTCCTCTGATTAACCGCTCTAAGGATGCCACTGAGACACATGCACCTCATGCAGAAACACACACACACACCGCTCTCTTCACAAATCTTTTACCTCTGAGTCGTGCACTTGTTGGAGAGGCCACATTTCATTCGAACGTGTCCGCGTGTCAGCTCTGAGGTGTGGAAAAACCTGAAGATGTGTTGTTCGCAGGCGCAGGAGCTCTCTGAAAGGTTCTGGCAGTCGGCAATGGATTTGTTGCACCTCTGATGTGCTGTGTGTGTGTTCAGCCAGGTGTAAGACACAACAGTGCCATCCCACAGGGCTTTGCAGCTGTCAGGTACTGTGGTGCAACATGGAAACTGCAGAACACACACAGACGCCCATCATCGCCCGCCGCTCCATCAGCCGGGCTGTTTCATGTGACGCCGTCGCAACACTCGTTGAAACCAGGACGAGGAAGAGGCCATCCATCCATCCATCCATCCATCCATCTTCTTCCGCTTATCTGGGGTCGGGTCGCGGGGGTAGCAGCCTAAGTAGGGAGGCCCAGACTTCCCTCTCCCCAGCCACTTGGAGCAGTTCCTCCGGGGGAATCCCAAGGCGTTCCCAGGCCAGCCGAGAAACATAGTCCCTCCAGCGCGTCCTGGGTCTTCCTCTGGGTCTCCTCCCGGTGGGACATGCCCGGAACACCTCACCAGGGAGGCGTCCAGGAGGCATCCTAACCAGATGCCCGAGCCACCTCAACTGGCTCCTCTCGATGTGGAGAAGCAGCGGCTCTACTCCGAGTCCCTCCCGGATGACTGAGCTTCTCACCCTATCTCTAAGGGAGAGTCCAGACACCCTGCGGAGAAAACTCATTTCAGCCGCTTGTATCCGAGATCTTGTTCTTTCGGTCATAACCCAAAGCTCATGACCATAGATGAGGGTGGGAACGTAGATCGATCGGTAAATTGAGAGCTTTGCCTTTTGACTCAGCTCTCTCTTCACCACGACAGACCGGTACAGCGCCCGCTTCACTGCGGACGCTGCACCTATCCGCCTATCGATCTCACGCTCCAGTTTTCCCTCATTCGTGAACAAGATCCCGAGATACTTAAACTCCTCCACTTGGGGCAGGACCTCCTCCCCGACCCGGAGAGGGCATGCTACCCTTTTCCGGCTCAAGACCATGGCCTCGGATTTGGAGGAACTGATCCTCATCCCGGCCGCATCACACTCGGCTGCAAACCGCTCCAGTGAAAGTTGTAAATCACGAACTGATGAAGCCAGTAGGACCACATCATCTGCAAAAAACAGAGAAGCGATTCTAAGGTCACCAAAACGGATCCTCTCAACACCTTGGCTGCGCCTAGAAATTCTGTCCATAAAAGTTATGAACAGAATCGGTGACAAAGGGCAACCTTGGCGGAGTCCAACTCTCACCGGAAACGAGCCTGACTTACTGCCGGCAATGCGGACCAAGCTCTGACACCGGTCGTACAGGGACCTAACAGCCCTTATCAAAGGGCCTGGTACCCCATACTCCCGGAGTACCCCCCACAGAACCCCCCGAGGGACGCGGTCGAATGCCTTCTCCAAGTCCACAAAACACATGTAAACTGGTTGGGCAAACTCCCACGCACCCTCCAGGACCCTGCTGAGGGTGTAGAGCTGGTCCAGTGTTCCACGACCAGGACGAAAACCACACTGCTCCTCCTGAATCCGAGGTTCGACTATCCGACGGACCCTCCTCTCCAGAACCCCTGAATAGACCTTACCAGGGAGGCTTAAGAGTGTGATCCCCCTATAGTTGGAACACACCCTACGGTCCCCCTTTTTAAATAGGGGAACCACCACCCCAGTCTGCCAATCCAAGGGAACTGCCCCCGATGTCCACGCGATATTGCAGAGTCGCGTAAGCCAACACAACCCTACAACATCCAGAGCCCTAAGGAACTCCGGGCGAATCTCATCCACCCCCGGAGCCTTGCCACCGCGGAGCTTTTTAACCACCTCGGCGACCTCAGCACCAGAGATCGGAGAACCCGACCCAAAGTCCCCAGGCTCTGCTTCCTCAGTGGAAGACGTGCCAGTAGGATTGAGGAGGTCTTCGAAGTATTCCGCCCACCGACTCACAACATCCCGAGTTGAGGTCAGCAGCACGCCACCTCCACCATAAATGGTGTTGGTCTCGTACCTCTTTCCCCCCCTGAGACGCCGGATGGTGGACCAGAATCGCCTCGAAGCCGTACGGAAGTCATTCTCCATGGCCTCTCCGAACTCCTCCCACGCCCGAGTTTTTGCCTCAGCAACCACCCGAGCCGCATGCCGCTTGGACTGCCGGTACCTATCAGCTGCTTCCGGGGTCCCACAAGCCAAAAAGGCCCAATAGGACTCCTTCTTCAGCCTGACAGCATCCCTCACTGCCGGTGTCCACCACCGGGTTCGAGGGTTGCCACCACGACAGGCACCAACAACCTTGCGGCCACAGCTCCGATAAGCTGCCTCGACAATAGAGGCGCGGAACACGGCCCACTCGGACTCCATGTCCCCCGCCTCCCTCGGAACGTGTTCAAAGCTCTCCCGGAGGTGGGAGTTAAAGCTCCGTCTTACGGGAGACTCTGCCAGACGTTCCCAGCAGACCCTCACAATACGTTTGGGTCTGCCAGGTCTGACCGGCATCCTCCCCCACCATCGGAGCCAACTCACCACCAGGTAGTGGTCAGTAGACAGCTCCGCCCCTCTCCTCACCCGAGTGTCCAAGACATGCGGCCGCAGATCAGATGAGACGACAACAAAGTCGATCATCGAACTGCGACCTAGGGTGTCCTGGTGCCAAGAGCACATATGGACACCCTTATGCTTAAACATGGTGTTCGTTATGGACAATCCATGACGAGCACAGAAGTCCAATAACAGAACACCACTCTGGTTCAGATCAGGGGGGCCGTTCCTCCCAACCACACCCCTCCAGGTCTCACTGTCATTGCCCACGTGAGCGTTGAAGTCCCCCAGTAGAACAAGGGAGTCCCCAGGAGGCGCACTCTCCAATACCCCCTCCAAGGACTCCAAAAAGGGTGGGTAGTCTGAGCTGCCGTTTGGTGCATAGGCACAAACAACAGTCAGAGCCCGTCCCCCCACACGTAGGCGAAGGGAGGCTACCCTCTCGTTCACCGGGGTGAACCCCAACGTACAGGCACCAAGATGGGGGGCAACCAGTATGCCCACTCCTGCTCGGCGCCTCTCACCAGGGGCAACTCCAGAGTGGAAGAGTGTCCAACCCCTCTCAAGGAAACTGGTTCCAGAGCCAGAGCCATGCGTTGAGGTGAGTCCGACTATTTCTAGTCGGAACCTCTCAACCTCACACACTAGCTCAGGCTCCTTCCCCACCAGAGAGGTGACATTCCATGTCAGTTTATTAGACGGAAAATGTGTGTGTTTGTACACTAATTCTCCTACTTCTCCTACTCTGCTCCTGCACAATATCTTAAAAAAGATCTGAAGTTCTCGGCCTTGCCGTCTCTAAATGGTTTTAAGAATCTTTTGGAATCCTGGCAAAAACCAATGCAGACATGTTCCTGTTTTTGATTTTCTACATCTACCTTGTGGTGTTTTGCTAGTTTTTGATACTTTGCATTTCACTTTGTATTTCTCTCTCATGTTTTTCTGTTGTTTAAGGAAATTCTACCATTGCTTTCATCATTCTTTAGTTTGTAGCAGGTCGCTCTTGTAAATGAGCCCACGAGGCTCAATGAGATTTACCTGACTAAATAAAGGTTGAATGAACGAATGAACTAATACTATTGTGAATGAGAGGCAATAGATGTGTGTGTGAGAGAGGAAAATATAGTCCTACACAGCCCCTCATAGAAAACGCTTCACATGGTTTTTATGTGTGCTCTTCAACAGTCGTCTGTTTCCATCTTTGGCTGTTCATAAATTACAAAACTATTCACGGAGAAACAAAAACTTCATGTCAAAATGTTGACATCCGGCCAAGAAGACAGATTAAAATCGAGAACGGAGGTTTCCTTTCCGTCTAATAAACTGAATTAAATCCGGGTCCTGTCATTTGAACACAAGTTCAAAAGGAGATTTATGGGTTTTTTATTGAGACAATAATTCAGTGTGGCATTTGTAGATTATACAGTGATGATTATGGCTGATTTAGTTTGATATGAAACTAGCTTCACACGCTTCTTTAGGTGTTGGGATTTATTTTGTAGCACTTATAGTTGAAAAATTGACCCATAATAAAGTTATAGTGGGGTTGAGTTCACTGAAAAGAGTGACCCACGTCTGTATCTGTTTAAGTGTCTGTTTGTTAGCAAAATATTTCACGAGACACTAGACATAAACTTTTTGAAAGTAATCAGTAAATATAAATCTACACCTGATTAACTTTTGGAATCAACTTGCTGCCGAACAGCATTAAAAACACAAAGAGTTCTTCTTGTTCTTCTTCTTTTCTTCTTCTTGCTCACAAATATCAACCAAAACCTTCGTTATGTTGAGTTTAATTCCCAACATACGTTTTGAGCATTAACAGATGGTACAAGGCCTTGGTTGGAAAATTTTCCACAGTCAACTCTGTCTGCCGCTGTGCAAAATCTCTCATGAATGACTGTGATGAAATAGTCAGGAAATAATCAGCGCTGCACCTCTACAGCTGAGTAAATGATTAAAACTGGTTAAAAGTGCCATTGTGCAAGATCTTTGAATAAAAATAAAACATTTACAGTTCAAGTCCACCTTGTATTTTGTTAGCAAAATATCTCATGAACCATCACAGGGGTTTTAAATAAATTGTCAGTGAGTAATCAATTTACTTTTCTAACTGAATAATAAGTCTTATACATTCAGGATGGTTATCACAGCTAAGTGGCATCAGCTGCACACAAATGATGGTGACCCAGTCATTGTACAGCTGCTGAGCTAAAGTTTGTCGTGGGAGTACGGTAGCTGCGAGTCATTTACAACACTGAGTGTGACATCTCCCAGTATTGCATGATATGAGCAAAATGTGATTTTCAAGTGGTGATACGTCACTTAGTAATTTTAAGGATTATTTTAGCCTATAGCTCAGGCACGACGGACTGCAGGTCATATGTATTTTTTTTTTTTTACCAGAAACAGACCTTCAGTTCAATCACAGTGTTAATCATTTTCCACACAAATTAAAGCCACAAAGTACTTAAAGGTCCACTGACATGATTTTTTTTACTATTCATAAAATTGGTCAATATATATATATATTATCATTTACATAAGTTCGTTTTTGCAAACAAAATGATAAATCACTTTAATTTTGCTTTAAAAGTGATTTTGAACTTCAAGCCGTGTTTAATCATGGGAAATCCGATTACACGCGAACGCACCATCTGTGACGTAGTGAGAGGCAGAGGGCTCTGGTCTCTTTAATAGCGGACAATTTAAAACCCGATGAATTTATCAATCTATGTGAAGATTTGAGCTATTTGTCTTCATTTTGGGAAGCAGAAAATAGTTTGGGTGATGGAACAAGAAACAACAGGATCTAATTTAGGTCTGATGCTGTATCAGACTTACCTTCATGTCGAGCTGCTCATACCCGCGCACTGTGACAAGCCCAGAGCTCTGCCTCACACTACGTCACAGATGGTGCGTTCGTGTGTAATCGGATTTCCCATGATTAAACACGGCTTGAAGTTCAAAATCACTTTTAAAGCAAAATTAAAGTGATTTATCATTTTGTTTGCAAAAACGAACATATTTAAATGATAAAATATATATAT
>JBBPBX010026382.1:3095-19272 GCA_038048925.1 Garcialebias charrua | reverse complement strand
AAGGTTGGCGGTTCGAATCCCGGTTCCCCACACCATGTGTCGTTGTGTCCTTGGGCAAGACACTTAACCCCGAGTTGCTCCCGGTAGGACTGGAAAGCACCTTGCATGGCAGTCTGCCGCTACCGGTGTATGAATGTGTGTATGAATGGGTGGATGGTTGGTATTGTAAAGCGCTTTGGGGCCCCTCATAGGGGGCTGGAAAGTGCTGTATAAATAAGCTCCATTTACCATTTAATTTGGACATTTCTAAAGCGAGTGGACCGACACAGACTGAAAGTAGATGTCATTAAAGTCCTGCCTGTCCCCAAAACAATCGTGTTTATCTGACATTCGGCTCCCCCAACTGGCCTTGACAGGTCGTCTTATCTCAACACGCCTGCAGAAGTTTTGTAAACCTGACGCTCTCACCCATTCCAACCCTCCTACTGAGGAATTCCATGGACTTTTCAGAGGAGCCCAGCTGAATAAACCTTCTTTCATCATTTCAGGACTCTGGATTTGCCTCTGGCCGTCCTCGGCAGCTCACTGAGTGTGCACAGATCTCCAGAGGGAGACTGTATATGAACTGAGTGATTCTATCTGAACTCTGCAGTGCCTCTACAGGCTGGCTGCTCACCGCCTTTGAGTCCCCTCCCCCGCCCTCTGTGTAATGTCGGCGTCATTATGTGCTTGTGTGCAAGATTTTTTTCATTACCACATTTTTGACCTTCAAGCAGAGGTCAAAAATATGTTAGGACATTTTTTTTTGTCTCCAAACTATGTGTCATTTTTCACCACTTTTATTGTCTGTCCAACAGATCTCACTTGTAAATGAGTCTTTGAGGCTCAATGGGATTTATCTGTTTAAATAAAGGTTGAATGAATCTGGATCATCTTTATTTCTATTTAAATAAAAATTCTGTGTAAAAACAAGAGTTTTAAAAGTGAAGGCATGATTCAAAGTGCATAGTCTGAAGCAGAAACAGATTGCACACATACACACAATCAGGAGAACAAACTGTTTAAGAGGTGGACTCAAAACTTAGATCATGCATTTATCTTTCTTGATGCTAAAACTCACTGTGTAGTTTCTCCTGTATGCAGTGGACGTGTTAAATGTTGCGATTTGACATAAGCACATAGCTCAAATCAGAAAGAGTGACAGTTAACAGAAAATGTCATTATTATTTTTATGTTTTGGTTGTTCAGCTCTTTCACAGAGAAGCCATTCAAACGAAGGGGACTGGACACATCTGTCACAGCTAATACCACACTCTAGTTGATCAGATAAATGGTGGCGTGGACAAGCGGATACAAAACACCATTTATGGACAAACTTTACACCCACACTTGTAGCTAAAAAACAGAAGGTGTTGATTAGTCTGAACCTTTTAGCTCAAAATGGAAACGTTTTAGCAAGCTCACAAAAATCTGCTGCCTCAAAACCACCAGTAATAGCTTTTATTGTTTTGCAGCTTCATGTTGCTCCTTCACTACTGATTGGAAAGTAATTCATTTTGCCACCTATGGTGTAATAACGTACATACATGGGAATACAGTGTAATATTGATTCAGGACAGGGAGGCGCTCTATAACAAAAGCTCTCTTTGTGCATCTTATTGTGTTCCTTTATGTGCAAGAAACAAAATCCTGTTTGGTCGTTTCGGGACTTTTTGGGGTGACTTTAGTGCTCGGCGTTCAGCCATGCTTGTGACTCGCCTGTTCTCCATCACTCCTTCACACAAAAGCAAAATGGCCGTTCTCAAGTGACCCGACAAAACTGTGCAGAAATGGAGATATAATGCACCCCGTGTGGGCTATAGATTGCAGAGTGCGAGAGCTCTGCATGCGTCAATACCTAAATGAAGAAAGATGCTGATATGAACACAGATGTATGACTCATATCTGTAAGAGTTGACATGCAGGCAGGTCCATGAATCTTAATAATCAGAGTTGAGAATCAAGCGGCGTTGCCAAGATATATCAGCGTAATGGCGCCGGAGCATTTAAAACAAACAGCTGACAGCGATGGATTCACCAGCTGCTGCCGAAAAACGGTATCTCTCTCTCCCATCTCCCTCTGAGAGCTGTGAGGTACAAACAGGGAGATACGAGGAGGTGGGGATGGAGGGAGATAAGCTGAGATGGAGATAGAGACAGGTGAAAGAGGTAAGGGTCACAGCACATGCTCCATCTCGCCCTTCTCTCGCCAATGTTTTATTAGCCCCGTCAGATTGTAATTTGCCCAACGGTAAACATACAGAACGGGTTTAATTAAGAATTTTTGAACGGGGATACGGTCAAGTCCGGAAACATTAGTGAGATGCAACTGGGTGTCGTAAAGATTGATTGAGACAGAAGATGGAGGGACGTGGATAGAAACAAAGGCTTGGAGCAAGGGGGGGGTGGGAGCACACCGGATGGGGTATTCTTGTGTTGCTCGGGGCAGTAAGGTGAGATACGTTTGGAAAGATAGGGGACAAACGATTTTTAATGCATTAACAACCCGGCTGTTGGAGGCAATAACAAGGACAAGATTGGCGTTAAAATGTTTGACATCCTGCTCTGAGATCAATGCATCCCAAACAGGACACACACACACAAATACACACTCAGACGTAGGCCACAGCCTCAACGGCACAGATAGCACACACTCTCACATGCACGCACGGCAGCCACGAGAGGCCTCGCAGCATGTGGGTGGGTGCACGAGTTAACAGCCTTCAAAGCTCAGGGCGATGCGTAGGAAATAAAAAACAATACCTATATCCATAACCATATCCGCAGGTAAAAGCATCTTTAAATCAAAACAGATGGAGAGGAGCGTCTGGAGTCGATTGTTGGGAGCTGTGCACACTATGTAAGAGAACGGCAAACTAAAAGAGTAATGAGCCTGCCCGTATCTCCCCACGGAGCTTAAGTTTGCATTCAATACATTATTTACAACAGAGTTTTTACTGAGGCATAGGTTCCTCTCAGGGGTGTTTACAGACTGGTGCTCTAACTGCGTTCCATTGCCTGCAGAATTGAGCAACATTTAAAAATTGATGCATGTTTGCTGCTGTTAACTAGCCTCTGTAAGTATGGAGAGTACGCATCTACAGCTCTGCTGGAAATGATTGTGGAGGAGCAACTTTTAGTGGACCGCTTTGAATTTTCACTGCTTGTTTGCCTTATCTTAACTTGCATCTTTGCAAGAAAACTTTTGGGGTTCGATTATGTGCTTTGCACTAAAATGATTAAAACTGAGAGTGTGTCTCTTTTATTTGCATTTAAAATGCCAAAACTGATCAAGAAAAGCTGAACCAGTAACCCCACACCACCAGTGCTGTAGTCAAGACCACCTAACTCCAGACCAAGACCAAGACCAGCGTGTACCAAGACTGAGACAAGACCACTTTGAGGGTCCGAGACCAAGACCGCAAGTCTTGGAGCTCAGTCTTTTCACAGATTATCTGTTTTACACTATGCTGTCATGACAGATTGACAGTTTAACAAATATGTAAAAAAAAAAGTAACTTTTGTAAAAATATTTTCATTAAAGTTACGTAGTTTGCTTTTGAATGAATGTATCAGCTTTTATACATTTTCAAAGCATAACAAAGAAATCAGACATTCAGTAGTTTTTGCACAATAATTTTCACGTCATGTCAAAGTCAATTTTATTGTCAAAAACTGCAATATGTACAGGACATACACAGGATTGAAATTACATTTATCTCAGACCCTCGGTGCAACAGTAAACATTTAAACACTAAAACACTGAAACATTTAATAAACATAAGCATAAAATGAAATAATAAAAGTGTAATACTGTCCTGAGTTTTTGCATAGTAGTTTTTGCATAGTAGTAGTATGAAAGTATGAAAAGTTACACCAACACTAAAACACTAAACATTTAATAAACATAAGCATAAAATGAAATAATAAAAAGTGTAATACTGTCCTGAGTTTTTTGCATAGTAGTATAAAAGTGTAAAAAGTACATCTATAAGATCTATATCTAAGGTCTTGAATGTGACCCACTGACACAAAACTTATGTTAAACTACTCTACTAGACCTGACAGGCAAGGCACTCTCATTTATTTCTCATTTTAAAGCATTTTCTAATTTTACATAATTTATTTGTTGAAAAATCATGTTTTTTGCTCAATAACTAATTAGAAAATGATTTAAAATGATAAATAAATGATGGTGTCTTGTGTGTCAGGTCTAGTAGAGTAGTTTCACATTAGTTTTTTGTCAATGGGTCAAATGATGTAAAATATATTCATTTTTGTTTCTGAAGAGTGTTTAGCTCGGTAATTTGTTGACGCCTAAGTGAGCCTTTACGTCTCGGAGGAGGGACAGACTGAAATCAGGCTGCCTGCTTTGGATCAAACGAGAGGAGCACACCGCTGAAGACACGAAGCTCGAACGTCCAACGTCCAACTAACTTCACCGCGGCAGAGAAATGAGGCTCCAGCAGAGCACGAGCAGTTCTGAAACAATTTGAAATGAGGGGGAAAAAAAGCTATTTATAGTGTTTTAGACTGTTTACTGCTAGTGAATCTATTCTGACCCAAAGTGCAGCCGTGACTTCTGAATGAGGCCGCTCTCTTCCAGGTATTGCACCTGACACATAAATTGGACAACATCCTGGCAATTTAGTGATATTTCCACAGTTGTGGTCTTGACTGGTCTTCAAATAAAATCCAGAGTCCTCAATGTCCGAGGCCGAAACAAGACAGAGCCCAAATGCAGAGTCCAAGAGGAGACCAAGACCATCAAAAGGTGGTCTCAAGACCAGCCTCGAGTACTACAACACTGCATACCACTGTAAATACCGTAACAGAACATTTCTTGTCCATTACAAACAAAATGTAGTTTAACGCAGTGGTTCCGAACCCTAGTCCCTGAGGAATACCATCCTGCATGTTTTAGTTGTTTCCCTGCTCCAGCACACCTGATTTGAATGAAAGGGTGATTAACAGGCTTCTGCTGAACTTAAAGTAATTAAACCACTGATTCAGGCGTGTTGGAACAGAGAAACAACTAAAACATGCAGAATGGTGTTCCGCAAGGACCAGGGTTGGGAACCACTGGTTTTGATCTACTGTTCAATTAGATATAAGCATGAATGTCAAATTCTGTGGTAAATATTATGTCTTTTTTGGTTTAAAATGCATTTTTTGTGAAAGTAGAAATGAATACATTTTCAGCTTTTAAGCTACAAATAATAAGCATCAGTTGCCACTTTTCTGTGTGAATCACTTGGCTCGTAGCTCCCAGAGATCTGAAGGATCTCTTGTTATAATAAGCACCCCTCCTCCTCCTCCTCCTCCTCCTCTTCTTCCAGCCCGTGTACACACACATTATAGAGAAGTCCCTGCTCTCTTTGTCTTTGTAGTTGGGCAGCTCTCGTCCAGAACGCGGTAACTTCTGGGAAGCGGAGAGGTCTCGGTTCTCAGAGAACACGAGCAGAGAGTCTTTCTCTGCGCCTTCATGATGATTCCTCTCCCCGCCGTCTTTGTCTCTCCCTTTTCAGATAGACTATTTGTCATCTCTGAAATGGAGCATGTTAAAAATTCAACCTGGAGCCAACCCCCCCACCCTAACTCCCCCTCTATTCTCACTCTCAATTCCCCAGAGTCTGGCCTGCTCCGATCAATAGCTTATTGATCAGCTCTCTCCATTCCCATTACACACCAGTGCCAAAAGAGCCAACAATTTTCCCTGAAAAGCTGATCTGGAGCGTATTTGCACTGGTAAGGTTTCTCTAATTTCAGCGGGTTATTATTAAATGCGTACAGTGGGTGAGCGTCTGGGCGCTCTGTGGTGCTGAGCGGTAAGAACGACTACAAGAGGACCACCTTGAGTTACCTTTTAATTTAAAGGCAACACACCGAGGCAAAGGAGAGCATAGCTTTCCACTTAAAGTAAAATAGGAAAGGTGAGCGCATTACCACATACGAAGAAAGTAATTCTTTTCCCAGTTGTTTCTACTTCATTTCTCTCCCCCGCCTTCTTGTCTTTCTCCTCTCTTTCTCTTCATAGACAATGCTATGGGCAAAATCAATACTAGGGAAAAAAAAACCAAACAGAAGGCATATTTTTAGCCTGTTATTATTATATGAGCTGCGTGAGGAAAACAGGGTTTGTGGGAATGACAGAAATGCCAAGGTGCTGATACGAGAAAGAGTAGCTGAGAGAGTAAAATAAGGGAAGGAGGAAAGAAATGGAGGTGCTGCAAGGGGGAGAGTCTAATGGAGAAGGATCGGACAAGGGTGGAGATAAGATGGGGTAACTGTGAGAAAATGGCTGATGTCTTGACCAGGGGTGAGGCTTTGGAGTGGAGGTCACATGAAGAGAAAATGTCCTTTTTTTTTGGTGGTCCCCGACTTACAAACGAGTTCCGTACCTACGGGCCGTTAGTAAGTCGAAAATGTTGCAAGTCGGGGCATTTTGTTGTTTTACTTACAGTTTAGTGACGTTTTTATTGTCCTGTCAAACCATGAAAACAAGTGATTACTGTGTGTTTGCTCGAAGCCGTTCTCATGCAGCGTCGCTCCTCCTCTGTGCACGTTCGAGCTCTCTGTGGATGGTTTCATGCTCAGTGCAGACTACAACACAGCCCACACTTTCACTCCTGCTGCCAATGGCTTTCTGATGGACTCCCTCTCCCTACCTTCTCTTCTGTCAGTCAAGCTCCAGCCCTCCTCCCATTGGCGGGAGATGCTGTGTTGATTAAAGGCGGGCTGTCCAATTGGCCGGAGAGCTCACTGGGGGGAAGGAAGGAATTGATTTATCTGTGGTATTAGGAGATCAATTAATCCCCATTGTGTGTGCCAGCACAGATAGTCCGGTGTGTCTTATTTGGTGCTGCTTGTTTCTGCTCGGCTAAGATAAGAGTCTCTCCCATCACTCTGCTCCATGAGCAACAAATCAAATCAAATCGAAAAGGATGACGGCGCACCGAGGGTTCCTCCCCAGGCTGTGCCTGGATGATCACAATAAAGAAACGGCCGTCGATATGAAAAGCAGTTTGTGCAGAATACATGTCGCTCGTTGCAGCTGAAACGGCCGTCCTGTTGCCATGACAATGTAAGGTGTGGAACATAAATGTTTTAAAATGCTTGACTCATGAACCTGTTTATGACTGATTGATGACCTTTGAATGAAGCATCACCGGCTGTTGATTCAAGTTTTTTTTTTTTACCAGCAGTTTCCTTAAAAACACAAGATTTTGGTCAAAAGCTGCAACTTTGTTGAAACTCTTCAGATGATTTTTTTTATTTTTACAAATAAGATATACAGGGAGTCTGCGACTTACGAACAAGTTCCAGACCTACAGGCCGTTCGTAACCTGATTTTGACGTAAGTCGGGGACCACCCGAGCCTACACGTAGGCTACATGTACATTACTGTACAGTTACCAAGCACTTCGCCTATCCTAACACACCTAACACAGTGTAGTACATAATTATCAAAAAACATATACAGGGTCCATTTTGATCAATAAAAAATGTTAATTTCTTACTTTGAGCTGGTCAAGCCTGTCTTCGTCTTTTAGCATGTTAGCTCTTGCACGTCCGAGCTCCGCAGCTTCATACTGCTTCACGCGGTCCAAACTGTTTACAGGAAGGACTGTTAGCATGTTAACTCCATACATTTGGAGCAATCATGAAGGAAAAAAGATTTAATAACTTACTTGGAGCCGTTCCTCCTTCCAGCAGTCTCTGCGCTGCGTTAGCATTAGCAACTCCATAGCTGCGCACGTTAGCCCTTTGTTAGCTCGGTGTCGTCCCTCCAAAAAGGCTGCGCAGCTTTCTCCGTGTTTTAGCATGTTAGTTCGGTGTCCATCAAACATCTGAGGCTAAAAGGCAGACATCAGGCGAGCTAACGGCTGCAGCAGGCGTCTCCGCGGCCTGTCGGGTCCTGTCTCCGGTGAAGCTAACGTTAGCATGTTAGGTGGTGGTTCGTCCGGTCACATTAAGCTGTCTAATGCTTCACGCGTTCCACAGCGTCTTTTCCCTTCGTATATCCATCCAACCACAAACCCCCCATTCAGCTGGAGGTAATGTGTCCGCGCGAAGCAATCAATGAACCAACACGGTACGGCAGATAAGCTAACAGAAACTAAAAACATTGGGACCGGAAACTACCGGATAATACCGGAAGTTGCATAATTCGGGTTAAAAATAATAAAAATAATAATTTTAATAATAATACTTAATTTATAAAGCCGTTTAAAACAACCACAGCTGCAACAAAGTGATGTATGAAATGAAAAACATTTAAACAAAAACAAAACAATTTCATTTTATTTTTATATTTCATATTTTTATTAATTATGATATATGCTGTAAGTCCGAGTTGCCGTAGGTCGAGGGCGCCGTAAATCGAGGACTTCCTGTACTTGACAAGATTAAAACCACCCTGCTTCAATTTACCCAAACTCAAAGCGACTCATGCGCTATTTTATAATGTTGTTGGAAAATTCTCATTACACGGTCATTTACATGAAACGTGGTTATTTGCAGGCACAACCAGCAGCTTGCAGTAACTTTCTGGTGCAGCCTGGGGGCACATAGCATTTTCATTGGAATAACCGTGAAATGTAAAATCGACGGAGGTGTTAAGGTTTATAAGGCACCATCACATGAAATGCTATAAAATATTTAAGAGTAGAGTTATTTTTAAAGTGGCAACAATCATTGGGCTTGGGCCTGCTTGGACTAGCAATCAGCTCAAAATAAATTGTGTTTTTGGTTGTTTACAGAGCTATCTGCAACTAGGAAGATAATGACTGTCCATAATCTTTGTGCAGAATTCTGCCTTTAAAGATCTGAACTTTTGCACCGTCATGTTCAGGTTGCAGAACAAACCCAAACACTACTGAAATAAACAGCAAACTACTGGTGAATATTAGGCTGCAAACCCCTTACAGAAAAAAAACATATGCACTTTACACGTAGAGAATGTTAGTGAACTTCACATGTAGAAAACCCTGTTTTAAAATGTAAAAACATTCAAATTAACATGTGAAGCATGTTCTGTACGTGTTACTTGTATGATTTTGTAAAATTTTCAACATCAACATGTGATCCCAAGTGTTCAAGTGTTTTTCCACATGTGGAAAAACATGATAAAATCCTAGTGATTTTTCTACAAGGGGAAACATATTTATTTGCTCAATATCCTTATAGTGAATGTTTATGAAGCATTCACACTACTGATCCATTTTTCTGACATTTTTTTTGGCGCGTTTCTCATCTCGCAGTTTTCAAACTATTTCAATAAATAAATAAATCAAAACGTTCAGCTCTTTCAGAACAATCCTACTACTGTTTAACTTTTGGTTTTGGTGCAACTTTAGCTTTTTGAAATATTTAGCTTTTTCTGCCATTTTATTCCTCATTTAACATGAATTGAGCTCATTTTACATCCTTCAAACCTTTAGCTCTGTTTACAACCTTTTACTGATCCTTTCACATTTTGTTCTGCTTCAGCTTCTTTCAGCTTCCTTGTAAAAATTTAAACATTTTTCAGCTACTTTCAGTTATTGTCAGCAGTTTTTTTAGCTGTTTTGTGCTCCTTTGAGATCATTTCTGCTAAATACAACATTTTTGTGCTTCTTCTAACTGTTTTTTTTTCTTCTTTCAGCTAATTTATGCAATTTTCAGCTTATTCTACAATTTCAGCTAATATCCATCCATCCATCCATTTTCTTCCGCTTATCCGGGGTCGGGTCGCGGGGGTAGCAGCCTGAGTAGGGAGGCCCAAACTTCCCTCTCCCCAGCCACTTGGGGCAGCTCCTCTGGGGGAATCCCAAGGCGTTCCCAGGCCAGCCGAGAAACATAGTCCCTCCAGCGTGTCCTGGGTCTTCCTCTGGGTCTCCTCCCGGTGGGACATGCCCGGAACACCTCACCAGGGAGGCGTCCAGGAGGCATCCTAACCAGATGCCCGAGCCACCTCAACTGGCTCCTCTCGATGTGGAGAAGCAGCGGCTCTACTCCGAGTCCCTCCCGGATGACTGAGCTTCTCACCCTATCTCTAAGGGAGAGTCCAGACACCCTGCGGAGAAAACTCATTTCAGCCGCTTGTATCCGAGATCTTGTTCTTTCGGTCACAACCCAAAGCTCATGACCATAGATGAGGGTGGGAACGTAGATCGATCGGTAAATTGAGAGCTTTGCCTTTTGACTCAGCTCTCTCTTCACCACGACAGACCGGTACAGCACCCGCTTCACTGCGGACGCTGCACCTATCCGCCTATCGATCTCACGCTCCAGTTTTCCCTCATTCGTGAACAAGACCCCGAGATACTTAAACTCCTCCACTTGGGGCAGGACCTCCTCCCCGACCCGGAGAAGGCATGCTACCCTTTTCCGGCTCAAGACCATGGCCTCGGATTTGGAGGAACTGATCCTCATCCCGGCCGCATCACACTCAGCTGCAAACCGCTCCAGCGTAGGGCTGGACGATATGGCCAAAATTTTTATCACGATATAGTTCTTAATTTTGGTCGATAACGATATAATTCGATATCGATATAAACAATATAAAAGCCTAAAAAAAACTATAAACTATACAAATAAATTAATGTTCTCCTTGTATTTGTATTTAGCCTCCAAAAAGATGGAAATCACCATCAAATAAACATAAACTTCTCAACCCAATAATTCTCAGTCGGGTCATCTGGACAGTTTCTTTTTTATAGAAACGTTTCACCCTCCATCCTCCATCCAATTTCTATAAAAAGAAACTGTCCAGATGACCCGACTGAAAATTATTGGATTTGGTACGTGGATTATTGAGCATGAACTTTCTTGCCATAAAATTCTCAACTGTGTCAATATTAATAGTTTTAACTTTAAACATCTTTAAAATTTACAGCATTGAAATTCATAGTTAATTAAATAAAACTTTTGGGTGTTGTTATTTATAAGAAGCTGACATAGAAATCTCATGGAAATTACTTAAGAATAAAAATAACAAAATCAATTGCATTACTGTATAAAGTAAAATAGTTTTTGAATGACAAAGTTTTGAATATATTGAATAATGTAATGATTGTTCCATATTTAATCTGTTGTATTGAAGTTTGGGGAAAAGCATGTAAAACTATTACAAACCCTGTTTTTTTGTTTTGTTTTTAAAGAGCTATAAGAATTATTAGTAGGAAGTGCTATGGTCACCCAACAAATATTTCATCAGTTTAAATTATTAAAATTTTATGATTTGGTTGAACATAGTATTTTACAAGTCATGTATAAAACTGAAAAAAAATTACCCCCCAAATATTCAATTAAAATTTGTTTAAAGTTATTAAACCCTGAAGGGAATGTAAATGTTTGTAAAACCTCCATTTAGGACTAGTTTGAAGGAGCTGAGTTGTAAATCAGGAAACAGGATTGTGTTGACTTGATATCACCATAAACATTTCTAAAACTATTTATATGTTTTAAAAGATGATTAAATCAAAGTTGTTGGGAAGGTGTGGTGCAGGTGAAGTGAAGGTTGTTGTTTGTTTGTAGTTATTTTGTATTTTTTAAACAAGGGGCAGATATTAAAACACTATTTTCGTCTTTCTGCACATTTTCATTCAGTGTTTTTTTTTCTTCTGATGAATTTGTTTTATTTTGAATTTAAAAAACATGCAGCGCTGCTGGGGCTGTTTGTTTACGTCGTAGTTTCAGGGAAACGTTGGCTCAAACTTTATTGTTCTTCATCTTCTGACTCTCATCATATTCTATCGAGTGGAAACTCTTCAGATTAAACAAGTTAGAATAGATGTTCCCACCGCTAGTTAGAACGACTTTGTCACGTTTTGCAAAATAAAGAAACCGAGTAAGACTCGCTGCAGATGAGACCTGCAGTTTAACAAAACCGAACTACGTCCACACCTACGAATTAGTCTTTCCTCTCATCAGTGATGTCGTCTGCTTTCTCTTCGCTTGTGAAACTTTGTTCAGTCACATTCTGACGGTCATGAGCACTCGTTTGACTCGTTTTGAAGCGAAAACTTAACGCGCTTTGGAGACTAGCTTAGCTTTTAGCCTGCTACCGCTAACGCCTGCTGCTGGACTGAGCGCTGCGTAACAACGACGTCACCACGCACGTTTTGTGTCACAGCTTTTTCTGTCCGGGCGGGTTGTTGAAGCAGCCGCTCCAACCCGAACAGAAACAGAAAAACGTCAGTGAAACGTTGTAAAATCCTATCGAAATATCGAAAATATGCTTAAACTTCATATCATCGTTATTGAATAAAAGTATATCGCGATATTTATCGTTATTGAATTATCGTCCAGCACTACTCCAGCGAAAGCTGTAGATCACGATCTGATGAAGCCAATAGGACCACATCATCTGCAAAAAACAGAGAAGCGATTCTAAGGCCACCAAAACGGATCCTCTCAACACCTTGGCTGCGCCTAGAAATTCTGTCCATAAAAGTTATGAACAGAATCGGTGACAAAGGGCAACCTTGGCGGAGTCCAACTCTCACTGGAAACGAGCCTGACTTACTGCCGGCAATGCGGACCAAGCTCTGACACCGGTCGTACAGGGACCTAACAGCCCATATCAATGGGCCTGGTACCCCATACTCCCGGAGTACCCCCCACAGAACCCCCCGACAAAGCACATGTAAACTGGTTGGGCAAACTCCCACGCGCCCTCCAGGACCCTGCTGAGGGTGTAGAGCTGGTCCAGTGTTCCACGACCAGCACGAAAACCACACTGCTCCTCCTGAATCCGAGGTTCGACTATCCGACGGACCCTCCTCTCCAGAACCCCTGAATAGACCTTACCAGGGAGGCTTAAGAGTGTGATCCCCCTATAGTTGGAACACACCCTACGGTCCCCCTTTTTGAATAGGGGAACCACCACCCCAGTCTGCCAATCCAAGGGAACTGCCCCCGATGTCCACGCGATATTGCAGAGTCGCGTAAGCCAACACAACCCCACAACATCCAGAGCCCTAAGGAACTCAGGGCGAATCTCATCCACCCCCGGAGCCCTGCCACCGCGGAGCTTTTTAACCACCTCGGTGACCTCAGCACCAGAGATTGGAGAGCCCGACCCAAAGTCCCCAGGCTCCGCTTCCTCAGTGGAAGACGTGCCAGTAGGATTGAGGAGGTCTTCGAAGTATTCCGCCCACCGACTCACAACATCCCGAGTTGAGGTCAACAGCACGCCATCCCCACCATAAATGGTGTTGGTCGCGTACCGCTTTCCCCCCCTGAGACGCCGGATGGTGGACCAGAATCGCCTCGAAGCCGTACGGAAGTCATTCTCCATGGCCTCTCCGAACTCCTCCCACGCCCGAGTTTTTGCCTCAGCAACCACCCGAGCCGCATGCCGCTTGGACTGCCGGTACCTATCTGCTGCTTCCGGGGTCCCACAGGCCAAAAAGGCCCAATAGGACTCCTTCTTCAGCTTGACAGCATCCCTCACCGCCGGTGTCCACCACCGGGTTCGAGGGTTGCCACCACGACAGGCACCAACAACCTTGCGGCCACAACTCCGATAAGCTGCCTCGACAATATATAGCTGTTAATTAAAGCCTTTTCAGCTAATTCCACATTTTTTACACTTGTTTAACATTTTTTCATCCTAATTCAGCAAAAATGTGCTCTCTCCACTTCCTTCAAGTAATTTAAGCTTCTTTCTGTTTTTAGCTACTTTTATTTATTTTTTTGCTGTTTAATGCAAACTTCAGCTTTTTCCAAATAATTTCTACTATTTACGGCTAATTTCTGCTTCTTTCAGTCAAACTGGGGAAACGTGTTCTTTCTGCTTTCTTCTGTTAATTTAAGTTTGTTCTACCTTTTCAGCTATTTTTTTAGAAATTTTTTAGCTAATTTCAGCTGCTTTCACATAAATTAAAGTTTTTTCATGTTAATTTTTGCTACTTTCAGATTATTTCTGCTAAATACAACATTTTTGTGCTTCTTCTAACTGTTTTTTGCTTCTTTCAGCTAATTTCAGCTTGTTATGCTCCTTTCAGCTTATTTATGCAATTTTCAGCTTTTTCTACTATTTCAGCTATACTATTTAGCTGTTTTTATGCTAATTTAAGCTTTTTCAGCTAATTCCACATTTTTTGCACTCGTTTAAAAAAAATTCAACCTAGTTCAGCAAAAATGTGCTCTCTCTACTTCCTTCAAGTAATTTAAGCTTCTTTCTGTTTTTAGCTATACTTTTTTAAGCTGTTTTATGCTAATTTCAGCCTTTTCCAGACAATTTATATTATTTTCTGCTAATTTCTGCTTCTTTAAATCAAACTGGGCAAACATGTTCTTTCTGCTTTCTTCTGTTCATTTAAGCTTGTTCTACCTAGCTAATTTCAGCTGCTTTCACATAAATTCAAAAATTTTCATGTTAATTTCTGCTACTTTCAGCAGAATTAACTTCTTTCAGCTAATTTCAGCTTGTTATGCTCCTGTCAGCTTTTTTCTGCTAGTTTCAGATTTTTCTACTATTTCAGCTTCTATTTAGCTGTTTTTATGCAAATTTTAGCTTTGCTAACTAATTCCACAGTTTTTTAACCTGATTTCAGCTCTTCCCACTTCCTTCTCGTATGGGTTAAGCTTCTTTCTGCCTTTTCGGCTATAAGCTTTTTGCTAATTTTAGCAGATTTTCACATTTTTGTGCTCATTTCTGCCTATTTTAGCCTAATTAAGCAGATATGTGTTCTTTCTGTCTTTTTATGCTAAATTAGGCTTGTTTTTTCATTTCCGCTTCATTTCAGCATGTTTTTTTAGTTAATTTCAGCTTTTTTCAGCACATTCTTCTGTAATAAGCATTCACACTGCATTAATACAATTTCTTTAGTTTTTATTGAAGTTTTGAATGAAAAATTTTGAAGAAAACAGCTTGAGTTTGTGATTGCTCTTGATTTCTCTGTTGACATTTTAAAGACCAAGCTCACGGAGAAAGAGCAGAGTCTAAAGCAGACTTATCAGCATAAACATTAGTTGAAGCACTACTTTCTGCATCTTATCTGTACATAAAGCAAATAAGGACCAGTGGTAACAGCAGGAGAAATGGAAATAAAATGCTGCGCTGCACATTTCTGAGTGGAACAGTCATGGGAAGGAGGGAGAGGGGTCAATGGAGCGATAGTTGCCTATTCTAACTCCTGGACGATGGTGAAAAGAAAAGGTAAGAGCGACCAGGATAGAAGTGGGTGCTAATTCCTACTTTTCAGTTTAAATAAAGATTGGAGCTGGATAAAAGCCATTAAGGGAGAAATCAGACAGGGCATGCTATGTAGGACAAGAGCTGACTGCAGGGAGGTGAGTGGTGGGATCAATACTCAGTCGATGCGCTCAACACCCAGCTCAACACACACACACACACACACACACACACACACACACACACACACACACACACACACACACACACACACACACACACACACACACACACACACACACACACACACACACTGAGGGGCATGTGGTTTTGCCGGGCATCTGCATGTGTTGTGTGTGTGTGTGTGTGTGTGTGTGTGTGTGTGTGTGTGTGTGTGTGTGTGCAGCAATGACTAATGGAGAAAGAGAGGAAGCCTGGGGAGAAAGAGTGTTTGCAATATACAATTAACTCCCTTTTTGAGTGAGAGAATATTAAACACAGGCCTCTTGTACAGAGTGTAATTTGTGGTGATAAAAGTATTAAAGGAAGGCGCTCAGACAAAGATGGAAGGGTGGACAGCTGCACACATGGATTTATTTCCAGAGGCACGATACAGTTAACAAAGACAGATGTTTCAAAAGAGCGTCTTCAGCCAGAAGTGGAGTCTTAATACGACTGCAATCACTCTGCATTCTGTCCTTCTTTGCTCACTCCTCCAGTTCTCTCTTTCTTTTTGCCTCCCCATGCCTCCCCCCTTCCTTTCTCACCCTCTGTAGAATTGATTGACTATGTCTCCTCATTTCATCTCTCTCCCTCTGTCGCCTAGCAACGGGTGCTCCACCGGGTGTGGAGGGTGGTGAGTTTCACCAGGGGAGGGCTGGGTGGATGGGTGGAAGAGGGGTACGGGAAAGAGGGCACGCATGGGCAGGTGGATTTGGGATGGTAGGGGGTTGTTGTACTCAGTTTCACATTTGGGAATGTGTGATAAATATTTTAATTTTCATACCTTGTGAGAGAGGCTTGGCAACTTTACTGATGAGCACATGAGTGTGTGTGTGTGTGTGTGTGTGT
>JBBPBX010026381.1:5630-18394 GCA_038048925.1 Garcialebias charrua | reverse complement strand
TATATATATATATGTATATGTGATAGATTGGAGACTTGTGCATGTGTCCTTGTGATGGACTGGAGACTTGTCCAGGTGTCCCTGTGATGGACTGGAGACTTGTCAAGGTGTCCCTGTGATGGACTGGAGATATGTCCAGGTGTCCCTGTGATGGACTGGAGACTTGTCCATGTGTCCATGTGATGGACTGGTGACTTGTAAATGTGTCCCTGTGATAGACTGGAGACCTGTAAATGTGTCCCTGTGATGGACTGGAGACTTGTAAATGTGTCCCTGTGATAGACTGGAGACTTGTAAATGTGTCCCTGTGATGGACTGGAGACTTGTAAATGTATCCCTATGATGGACTGGTGACTTGTAAATGTGTCCCTGTGATGGACTGGTGACTTGTCCACGTGTCCCTGTGATGGACTGGAGACTTGTCCAGGTGTCCCTGTGATAGACTGGAGACTTGTCCACGTGTCCCTGTGATAGACTGGAGACTTGTGCAGGTGTCCCTGTGATGGACTGGTGACTTGTCCACGTGTCCTTGTGATGGACTGGAGACTTGTGCAGGTGTCCATGTGATAGATGGGAAACTTGTCCACGTGTCCCTGTGATGGACTGGAGACTTGTCCACGTGTCCCTGTGATGTACTGGTGGCTTGTCCAGCTGTCCCTGTGATGGACTGGAGACCTGTCCAGGTGTCCCTGTGATGGACTGGTGACTTGTACACGTGTCCCTGTGATGGATTAGAGTCTTGTCCACATGTCCCTGTAATGGACTGGAGACTTGTCCACGTGTCCCTGTGATGGACTGGTGACTTGTCCACGTGTCCCTGTGATGGACTGGAGACTTGTCCATGTATCCCTGTGATGGACTGTAGACTTGTGCAGGTGTCCCTGTGATGGACTGGTGACTTGTCCACGTGTCCCTGTGATGGACTGGAGACTTGTCCACGTGTCTCTGTGATGAACTGGTGACTTGTAAATGTGTCCCTGTGATGGACTGGAGACTTCTAAATGTGTCCCTATGATGGACTGGAGACTTGTAAATGTGTCCCTGTGATGGACTGGTGACTTGTCCAGATGTCCCTGTGATGGACTGGAGACTTGTCCACGTGTCCCTGTGATGGACTGGTGACTTGTGTAGGTGTTTCTATAGGGCTGGGCGATATGGAAAAAATCATATATCACGATATGGACTTTTTTATATCACGATAACGATATATATCACGATATATACAACACGATGTGTGTATGTGTGTACAGGAAAAATTTGGACCAAAGTTTTTTTATTTTATTATTTTACTACAGATAGTTACAATTATAAGAATGTGAACAAAACGAACAAGGAAATTTGGACCAAAGTAGAAACTAGATCTACCTAAGATCTACCTTAATTCAAGGAGTACGATTATGGAATGACTTAATGCCAAATGACAAATGTTAAGGAAGCCAAATCATTCCTTGTATTTAAGAAACTGGTAAAAAATGAATTGCTAAAAAAATAAATGAATCTAATTTAATGTGTGATATATGTGAATTGAAAATTGACTGAGTTATTTACTTATTTTGTTATTATAGAAAATATTGTTTGAACTGTTATTAGATGAATAAGGAGCAGATTTAATAAGATTTATTCTTCATCTGCTACCTTTCATTTTATTTTTTTATTTTTTTCTATTATGAATACGTTAATTGTTGTATTTCATATTATAAAATGAATAAACTAACAAACAAACAAACAACTCCTTTTCTACTTTGGTCCAAATTTTTCCTGCAGGTGGCGGTAAAACAACAGCTGCTAATGAAACTCACGAAGAAGAAATCCGCTCTGAAGTTTGAGTAAACAAAGCAAGAAACAGAAAAGAGAAAACGTTGCGTTTGATTGCGGTTCTGTTGTGTCTCTGGTCTGTTTTGTATTGGTTAACTGGACCCGAGTTCGGACTCGGTTGGACTCTGGGTTCGTGTCCTCTGGACCCATTTTGTCTCAGAGTTTCAGCGGAGCGAAATAATGGAAGCTAACAAGGTGAGCTTCCCCCTCTTTTTGGTAAAAGTTATTCTTCTTAGGCTGCCTGTGCAGCTGTTTTCTCCTTGTTGAGACTCTATGGTTGAGACACCGGCCGGCTTCATGCGCCTGCGGCTCTGTTGCTCTCGAGTTTAACAACGTAAAGCATGTGTTGCAAACCCGCGCGTGCGTCCAACATAAAGCAGCGCCGTCATCTCGCAAAACCCCATATGAAGCTTCTTTGCGACAGTTATTTTTTTATTCTTATTTATCACGATAGAGACGATAGAAGGAAAGTAGCACGATAGACACGTTTCTATCGTCCCCACGATATATATCGTCATATCGCACAGCCCTAGTTTGATGGACTGGAGACTTGTAAATGTGTCCCTGTGATGGACTGGAGACTTGTGCATGTGTCCTTGTGATGGACTGGAGACTTGTCCAGGTGTCCCTGTGATGGACTGGAGACTTGTCCAGGTGTCCCTGTGATGGACTGGAGACTTGTCCAGTTGTCCCTGTGATGGACTGGAGACTTGTCCATGTGTCCATGTGATGGACTGGTGACTTGTAAATGTGTCCCTGTGATAGACTGGAGACCTGTAAATGTGTCCCTGTGATAGACTGGAGACCTGTAAATGTGTCCCTGTGATAGACTGGAGACTTGTAAATGTGTCCCTGTGATAGACTGGAGACTTGTAAATGTGTCCCTGTGATGGACTGGAGACTTGTAAATGTGTCCCTATGATGGACTGGAGACTTGTAAATGTGTCCCTGTGATGGACTGGTGACTTGTCCACGTGTCCCTGTGATGGACTGGAGACTTGTCCAGGTGTCCCTGTGATAGACTGGAGACTTGTGTAGGTGTCCCTGTGATGGACTGGTGACTTGTCCACGTGTCCTTGTGATGGACTGGAGACTTGTGCAGGTGTCCATGTGATGGACTGGAAACTTGTCCACGTGTCCCTGTGATGGACTAGAGACTTGTCCACGTGTCCCTGTGATGTACTGGTGGCTTGTCCAGCTGTCCCTGTGATGGACTGGAGACCTTTCCAGGTGTCCCTGTGATGGACTGGTGACTTGTCCACGTGTCCCTGTGATGGACTGGAGACTTGTCCTTGTGATTGTTGGATATGTGCACCGGCGACCCCCGTGACCCAAAATGGAAGAAACGGGTAAAGATAATGAATGGATGTAGCAAATGGGCAATGTTTAGGCTGATGGTCCTCCTTGATCATGTGAGCAACTGGTTTTGGCTGTCATCATAAAGTCTTTATTTATAAGACTGAGCTGAATACAGTATCTCAGACTAAGGAAGTCTTTCATCCGAAAGACTTCCTCAGTCTGAGATGCATTCAGCTCAGTCTTATAAATAAAGACTTCCTGATGACAGCCAAAACCAGTTGCTCACATGATCAATGAGGACCATCAGCCTAATCATGTGATCATATGAGCAGCTGGTTTTGGCTGTCATCAGCAAACTGTTTGATCCACTTTGAGAGGGTGCTATTTATGAGACTGAGCTGAATGTAGCACCTCAGACTGAGGAAGTCTTTATAAGACTGAGCTGAATACAGCATCTCAGACTGAGGAAGTCTTTCGTCGCTCGTAAGTCGGGGATCACCTGTACTTTACAGTGTGTTGTGATGAACCTTGTAAATAAAGTAAATTTTGTTTTAGAAATATGTTCAGGTTTATAATGTTAATGTTTTATAATATGTAAATATGTCATCTCAGAAGTCTTTCATCGCTCGTAAGTCGGGGATCACCTGTACTTTACATTGTGTTGTGATTAACCCTGCAGAAAAAGTAAAAATTTGTTTTAGAAATATGTATATGTTGATATGTTTTATAATAATGTAAATATGTCACCAGAATTTAAGTTTTTATTTTTTATTTTATTTTAAACATTTGAAGATTTTGTTATTGAAGTTTTTTTAGTGAATGTAAATAAAGTATGTGCATAATTTGTTTAATAAAAGCAGTTCAAAAAATAGTTCTCCTAATGCAGTGTCCTGTCACATTTGTGTGTTTTATGTTAATTTTATGTTAAGTAGGCGGAGTTTAAATGTCCCTTTAAAGACCCCATAATGCATGTTTGTCCTCATAAACCACATTTTTTGACGTCCTTGTAAACCACACTGGAGTCTGGGTGGTAAAACGTGCTGTGAAGCTCCTATCGGAAAGCTAAAGGGACCCAAATTTTTTTCAAAATTTTTAGAGTGCACTGAGCTTGGTCCCAGGTCGCTAGGACCTCGGGAAGGGGTAGACCCCGTATTACACCTTCGGGCGGGTTTGGCGAAAAAGTCCGGCTAAACCACATTGACAAACCTGTGTGTGTGTGTGTGTGTGTGTGTGTGTGTGTGGAGGCAGGTGCAAAGCATGCTGGTTCCTGTACATCACAGGGGTTTTCCTGCAGTCTTTTTTATTGTAGTGTGAAATATTTGTTTTGAGCTTGTAATTGAAGCTTTACTGTTATGCAGCAGATCAAGAAAGAACATATTTCTGAATAACTGACATCCCAACCAGTCACAAAACAGAATACATAGCTGCATTTTCCACATAACATTGAGGTTTGACAAGAAATGCTTACAAATTCTCATTACTCATATTTTCATTTTCATTTCTTTTTCTAAATTCTGAATTTTAATGTTTTTTCTTTTTCTTTCTTTTTCCCAGAGGTGATACTAAGAGGGGGACGAGGGGGGGCAATAACCTCTGCTATATTGTTGCTAGTCCCCGCAATCACATATAATTATACACATCATTTATTTGTTAACAAAATGTCCTGTGAACCAATGGAAAGGTTTTTGTGAAACGTTCAAAAAGAAATCATTGAATGCCAGTGATGGGTCATGCATTTTACACCTAGGCCTTCAATGGTGTCCTGCTGGAATTTATCCACTTCTTAAAACTGTCATTATGAAGCCATGGCTATTGAAACCATCAATAATAAACAGAAAAATATAGCATAGTAGAGCGCTGCATCACAGACAGGTATCTCATGTAACGAGAATTAATTACATCACTGAATAGAGAAACCCGATTAACACAAGTTAACAAGTTTCTTTCTATTGCAGCCACAGCTGTGCCATATATATATATACTTTTTTTTACTTTGGTATACAAGTTCACAAACAATGTGCATTCTGTCAAGAAGTACTTTGTCTCATGAATATTAATTTATGAGTGGAGTAAGGACTCTGTTCTATGTAATTTAAACTGTACAGTAAAACTAAAAAGAAATAGACACTATTTCAGAAAGTAACTCCATAACTCTCACAGTGCAAGATTTTACATCATTCATAATAAAACTTTTAAAATGATGTTATAGCTTTTGGTGTGCCACCCCCTAGATAATCTGTGACCCCCATTTGAACATTTTCAAGAGACACTTCTGCTTATTTTCTGATTAAGTTGCTGATAGGTTTTCAAATCTCCCAAAACATTGTGACAATATACATTCTTGACTCTATGAACTGCTCTAAATTGTAAATTGTTTGGGTAAGAAATCAAAAGCACATGGTTCGTATGAGGAAGATAAACACGTTACATACTTTACTTTTCTTGATTTTTATCCATGAAATCTGTTAAAATAACAGCCGTGGGATACATGTCTACTTTGTAATTTCTAACCACTAATTGATAAACAAATAATAAGGCAGACAGGAAGATACAGCTTGTTAACTTTTGATTTTTTGACAAAAGAAAGTAGAAAACGTGAAGAATGAGACAATTCCAAGCAGTAGAAAATGTCTGCCCTGTAACAATAAGAGAATGATTTTTAACAAGTCAAAGGAGCTTATCAGCTGTCCAGACTTGAACCTCAAAATGAGCTGCAGGGCTGTATTAGTAGGTGGTATGACCTGACAGAATGTGAACAGACATGCACTTTACACGACAGCTCTGTTGCAACTGATGAAAACAAATCACTAAATCACAGTTTGTCTCAGCAGTGAACTACAGTATATTTAGAGACATGGACGATGGAGAGAGAAGGCTTGAAAAACGTTAAGTAAAATGTGTAAAGAGCTACTCAGCTAGTATCCAACAGAGTTCAGTGGGGTCCTCTGGACTGCTTTTTTTTTTTGATGTTTCCTCCTTCATCCAAAGGACTTCATCAGTCCTAGGAGGCACAAACAAACTGTTCCACAAGCAGCACACTCACATAGACGGGTGTGGGTCAGTAGAAACTGCCCAGAGGGCCTGACTGAACATTGTTGGATTTTTTTAACCTGGATTATTGAACATGAACTTTGAAGTTTTGAACCACTTTGACTATGGCTGCCTCAGAGGAGTTGACGGGGGAGAGGTTGGGCCCCAGAAACCATCTTATCACTAACTAACTGGTTGGTCCACTATGTGGGTGTGCTGCTTGTGGGACTGAGTTTGTTGTGACCTCAGACTGATGAAGTCATTTGGATGAATGTCAAAATGTCTCAAAAACAAAACAAAACAAAATAAAACAAAGAAACCGTCCAGCTGTCATGACTGAACTTTGTTGGATTTTTTTTTTACCTGGATTAGTGAGCATGAACTTTGATGTTTTGAACCACTTTGGGTACGGCTGCCTCAGAGAAGTCGACGGGGGAGAGGTCGGACCCCAGTAACCATCTTATCACCAGTAAACTGGTTCCACTATGTGAGTGTGCTGCTTGTGGGACTGAATTTGTTGTGACTCCTCAGACTGATGAAGTCCTTTGGATGAAGGACGAAACTTCTCAACAACAACAAAAAGAAACGGTCCAGATGACCTGACTGAACTATGTTAGATTTTTCTACCTGGATTATTGAGCATGAACTTTGATGTTTTGAACCACTTTGGCTATGGCTGCATCAGCGGAGTTGACGGGGGAGAGGGCGGTGCCCAGAAACCATCTTATCACTGGTAAACTGGTTCCACATGTGAGTGTGCTGCCTGTGATACCGAGTTTGTTGTGGCTCCTCAGACTAACAAAGTATTTTGGATGAAGGACAAAACGTCTCAACAACAAACAAACAAAAGAAACCCTCCAGATGACCTGACTGATCTTTATTGGATTTTTTCACTTGGATTATTGAGCATGAACTTTGATACTCAGCTAGTACATTTACATTTTAATATTTGCTTTATTTTTCAAATTAAAACGCAGAATGTTTCTTTCTGATTCAAACAAAATTGAAGCCAAAACCAGTGTGGTGTAGTGAATAAAAGAATGTTTCTTTCTGATTCAAACAAAATTGAAGCCAAAACCAGTGTGGTGTAGTGAATAAAGCTGATGAAGTTTTCTGGCATGAACATAACTTTTTCTTCCTCCCTGCTTTTTAAGAGTCTCAGATGGATTTATTCATATGATGATGATGGTGATATTTACCCCTCTGTCTCTGTGTGTTTTCCTGGGCCTGTTACCAACATAATTCCAAAACAACTTTGTTTTAGGCTGTGATTCATCATAAAGAAGGGTGGCATGCACTCTTGTTCATCAGGTGCAAACAGGAGATTTTTAGGGAGGCCATGCTTTCTGCTGGTGTCGCAACGCAGAGATCACTGTCTATTTAATGACTGCCATGGAAACAATGGACTAAACAACTTCAATATGTGCCAAGACACAACAGCTCGGAGACAGTGTGGTAAAAACGCTGGCAGCCAGAGTTCACTTTTTGTTCACCTCTGTGAATCAACAATTCATTTCCAGCCAATTGGTACAAAAGGTGATTGTTAGCAGCAGGTCTGGCCTTTTCCACTTACAGTTTCCTGAGTGAACCCTCCAGACAACCATTGCTCAATCATGGTTCACCTTCCTGGCAGAGGGCACGGAAGGCAGCTTTCACATTCACTTCAAATCAAATCAGTGTCTGATCCATCATGGACCTCTTGTCCTCAGGGCAGCTTTAGATATGTAAGATCTACTTTCTGTGGTTTCTATGAGCCACTTGTGTCTTGGACTCGTGTTTGTGTGTGTAATTGTGTGAGCATGTGGGTGCAGGGTAATAGAGTTAAAGAGCGCGGCCTCATCCCTCTTGGGAGCTTTCCATCTGGTTTGATATGTTTTCTCCCATAATGAGGTGACTTAAACATCTACATTAGCAGATGTTGAGACAGGATGCTTTTAATGCTGTGACATTTCAAACTTTGGCCAGCCGTGGTACGTGTTACTGCTCCTTTCAAAGACAATGTCTAAACAGCTTCCAAAATTAAAATGTATTACACCATTATAATATTATATTAGAAATTTATTTATTATGTTGTTTTAAAATAAAGACACAATAAAGGCTTGATTTAAAATGTTTAGGCATCCTGCAGAGCAATACAACATGTGACTCTCTTTGCAGTAGATAAAACAGTTTCAGCTTTTTTCTTGAGTGATTTGAACATTTTATTTCCAGGAAAAGTTTTCTTCTCAGTTCAACACAGTTTATGTAAATATAGCACCAGCATTCACATTTTGCAGCAAATTAGAAGATTGTCACAGGGGTGTCCAGGCTTGGACCATTCACGTTCTTCTCAGATGAATGTTAACTAAACTTTTTTTTTAATGCTTAAAGGAGCTGTATGTAACTTTTCTAACAATATATTTTTAACATATTTCTTCACTCTGTCACTATCTACTGACAGACTGATGTTAGACAAAGTAATCTCTGAAAAAAACTATTGTCCCCTTGCTTCTCTAAAAGCATTTCTAAAAAGCCACAGTGACCCGCCGTTAACCAGCCAATAAAAACAGAGCTTGAATTTGAATTTCAGCAGAGCAAGGGTAACAGAGCCATATATGGCTCTGAGGGGGAGGGACCAGAAACATGTCTCTGTTCAAAATTTTCCTAAGTTCCAGCGTGTTCCAGAAATTACATGCTGAACCTTTAATATGCATCTAGGTACAGTATTATTTAGAATATTTTTCTGGTTTAAGCCTATTCTCTTGTGGGATTTAGCTTTAAAGCTCCGCTGACATCATCTTTTAACTTTCCATGAAATGGCACAACATATATTAAGATATATATTAAGATTGACCTCTGATCGTTTTTGCTAAAACAATGTTAAATTAATTAAAATTCCTCTCAAAAATAGTTTAAAATTAGCACCGTTTTTTTCACATGATAAATACTGTACGGATTTTTCCGTCGCGCGATTATGACGTCACACACAAAGTCGCCTCAACTGCGCACATTGTACAATGGACGAAGATGCAAACGCATCCGTCCAATTTAGCCATTTAAAACTTTATATTTTAGCGGTTTGTCTTCAGAGAAGCCAAAGTTATTTCCAGTAAACAGCAGGTTATAATTTTTTTTCAGCTCCTGCTGGTTTTTGGAGACTTTTCACTTCAGGAAGTGAGCAGGTGTGTGATGACTTACACCAGCTGCAAGTTGAGAGGCAGAAGGAATTCTACAACATGTAAATCGTTTCCACAGCACTGAAATGGTAATATATTAGTTAATGTTTCTAATAATTATTCAACATTATTAGTTATTAGTTTGTGTACAAAACAATTTGCACAGGCTCCTGCTGATCATGTTGCTTCAATTTGTCAGCTTTGTTATGTAATCCAGTCAACATGTTGAAAATATTTCATATTTATTTTTCTATTTAATTTGGACATCACTTGGTGTTATAGTGGTGTATCATTAAAATGTTTTTAAAAATTAATTAATTAATTAATAAAAATCTCCAATACTAGAATTCGTAGTGAGGATATAAGAAAGGTTTCCCATGCACTGCTATCACTGTTGGAGGGTTATCTTTGTGCAAAAACAGGCTTCTTGGTAGAATAATACAACAGCTGTTAAATCTTCCTGATGATCATTTGCTGCAATTAAAGGTTTTAACTGGTGTGTTATAACAATTTGTCAATCCTGTCAGCTTCTCTTGGTCATCCACATTTAATGTTTCTGCTGTTATTCGGTTTTTCCTTCCCTTTGTTCAATAAAAAAAAATCTTACTCGGCTCTATTTTGAAGCATTTTCCTGCTGAGCGCAATCAGTTTTTTTAATTATCAGGATGACATTCTTCTTCTTGAAGGGGCTGTTGATTGTTGGAACAAGTTTGGAGGTGTCTAATTGTTTCTAAAAACGAAAATTTGCATCACCTGACCTTTTCTAATGATTTCCATCTCCCCATCAAGCAGCTTGAAGTGTGCGAGCTTCGGCGAACGCCATCTGAATGCTCAGATTTTTGCAGCATGCTGATACATTTTGTTCTATTCTGAAAGTTTAAATGAAAAGCCTGCTCAAATGTTTTATGCATTTCAAAATTTTGTGTAACATCAACTGAATCAGAGGTTAAAAAAGCTCAGTTTACCAGGAATAACATATTTGGAATTTGTTATCGAGCAAACCCCCTGAGGCGAGAGCGTTTCACCAACAGCGTCCGATGGTGAGATGGGAAAAATAAAATGATAATCATACACTTTCAGAAAAGTTAACACGTGAACAGCAAATGGTTGTGAATGAGGCACCAACCAAGGTCTGATGACCAGTTTAAGCAAGAAAACATGCAAACAAAAGTGAATGAGCTCAGCTTCAGTGTGATGAAGAGATGTCATTGGGTCTTATCTCTTATGACTGTGTTCACATTTTTGCACACTGGTTTTTTTTTCTTCATCTGAAGTCCTGACTATGATGCTGAGAGAAGCAACTTTTAGCCGATGTTTTGTATGGAACCTCCATATAGTCCTATATGTGGTTGGTACTTGTGGCTTCTGTTGTTGAAAAAAAAAACTGTGCACAGGGCACATCTGTCACCAAACAAAACATTTGACCAGAATAAATAAAAACATTAGTTCCTCTTTCCGTTTGCAATGATGCTTCCGTGTCCCTGTCTGATGAGTGTCACGGGGTAAGATATCATGTACATCGGCATCTAAGGTCAGAAACGGGTCATGTACCCAGGAGAAATTAAAATTTTCACAGATTCAGCTACAACATTTCACTCACAATTAGTTCACTTTAGTTTAACTGTATTTAACAAAGATAGCAAACACCACACACACACCAAAAAAGAAAAACCTTGAAAATGAAAAGAATCTGCTGATGCTTTGTTGTCTGATGATTTGCAAACCTAGTCCTTGGGTTGGCTTTTTTAAACTTGAGTTAACAAGAAAACTAGACACAAAGATATTTGAGATCAATATGAAGAAGGATAGGAGAAACAACGGGAACACGTGTAGGGGAATGATTAATTGTCCAGCTGCGTATAGACCATCATTATTCACAGGTTTGTGTTTGTTTCAGCCATAGTTTCACCCGATAGTTTAAAATAATCAAGCATTACTTAGTAATTGTATTTCCATTCTGGATCAGATGACGTCTACATGAAAAAGGATAATTGTTCAAATGGTGTTTTTGTGTACTGCTAGTTTCCAGTCTCCATCATATTGAAGCTCCTGCTGATTTTTAAAACCAGTTTACACCCTACCACTGCAACAAGATCAAGACACTTTTAAAGTGAATTTCAATAAATAAAAATAAAAAAAATCATAAAAACATTGAACTACTGTAAAATAGTGTTGTAAGCCTACAAAGAAATAATTTTCCTGTAGTAAATCAATGATGCTCAAGATAATGTAATGTGTTTGAATTTGGAAAAATGCGGCCTACATTTAGTTAAAAAGTTTATTAAAAACACATTGTATCACATTCAAAACTGAATTATTAAAAAAACTCGACAGTGTAGTAGCTCAGGAGCAGCTTGATGCTAACATCTTGGTGTTGCTGTCCTGAAAAAGTTTCATGTAGCTACACGGCTGAGTTTTCCAATAATTCAGCAGTTACTGATGGGAAACGTTGTATCATACATAATTACACAAGATACAAACTTTTTAAAATTATTTAATTAAGATCTAGGATGGATTTGCTTATGATAATGACAGATCACATGAAAATGGGAGAGAACGTGCGGGGAGTTAGAAAAGTTGTTCTACGGGGAACCTCAGTCTGCAGCTCCTCTTGGCTTACAGAACTCCCTAACGAGTATCAGCTCATTGTTTAACTGTCTGGACTACTGCCGTGTACTCTCACTGCTCTCACACTGTTGCACAAGTTAATTACCTCATGTTAGAGGTGCTGCTGGATGTTTGGAGTCTTCAGAGAGAGCCAAGCCAGCACCTTTCCATTGCTCCCAGTGTTTATGCTAAGCTTGGCTAATTGCCCTTTGGCACCAGCTCCATAATTAGGGAGCAGACATGTGAGCAAGTATTGATCCTCCATTTTGCTTTTCATCAGAAAGCAAATGAGTGTGTTTTCCCCGAAATGTCAAATATATCCTTTAACACACATTTAGTGCTCCTGTTAACTGTGCTAGGAATAAGAGACAATAACTGTTCTTATTTATGTTAACTCTTGAAGAAGATTCAACTTATGTGACCAGTTAAATAAGATTTGTAGGCATATGTATGGAAGCAGGAATGGCCCATATTTCAAATTAAAA
This sequence comes from Garcialebias charrua, assembly GCA_038048925.1. NCBI lineage: Eukaryota > Metazoa > Chordata > Actinopteri > Cyprinodontiformes > Rivulidae > Garcialebias > Garcialebias charrua. Next base: position 6,003 of record JBBPBX010026381.1, on the reverse strand, counting down.
TGGATTAAAGCTGCTATATGTAACTTTTCTAACAATATATTTTTAACATATTTCTTCACTCTGTCACTAGATTGATGTTAGAGAGGTAATCTCTGAAAAAAACTAAAAAAAAATATTGTCCCCTTGCTTCTCCAGGTGGTAAATAAGCATTTCTAAAAAGAAAAAGTGACCCGCCATTTTCCAGCCAATAAAAACAAAGTTTGTAACCAGCCAATAAAAACCGAGCTTGAATTTGAATCAGCCAATAAAAACAGAGCTTGAATTTGAATCAGCCAATAAAAACAGAGCTTGAATTTGAATTTCAACAGACCACAAGGGGGCAGAGCCATATATGGCTCTGAGGGGGAGGGATCAGAATGCTTTGCTTGTTGAA
>JBBPBX010026380.1:6931-38149 GCA_038048925.1 Garcialebias charrua | reverse complement strand
CAGAGAGTCTTTATTGTCATTTGCACCGCATGTGGTACATGTGATGAAAACGAGATTATGTACACGGGGTCCCAGTTACATCCAACAACAAATGCAAGAGAAAAACAGTAATAACATCTAGAATTAACTAAGAGAAACATCAACTAGTAATACACTAAGCCCTAATGTAGTGGAAAAACATCATTATAAACAGCAGCACGAACATGAGTCTGTATGAGCAGATGGTCACAGATGAACACAGCAACAAGAAAACAGATCAGCATCAGCATGATGTGATATTTTGCAGTGTTTATTCTTATTATTTATTTATTCATGAGTCTAACAGCCTCAGGGTAGAAGCTGTTCCTCAGTCTAGTGGTTCTACATTTGATGCTCCTCAACCTCCGTCCTGAGGGGAGTGGGGCAAAGAGTGAGTGTGCTGGGTGAGTGAGGTCTTTCATGATGCAGGTGGCTCTTTTCCTGCATCTGGAGGTGTAAATGTCTGTGATGGTGGGGAGACTGACTCCAACAGACTTCTGTGCAGCCTTCACCACTCTCTGTAGAGCTTTCCTCTCTGCAACTGTGCAGCCTCCATGCCACACGTTGATGCTGGAGCACAGGATGCTCTCCACTGCACACCTGTAGAAGGAGGTGAGGACTGGGCTGCTCAGACCAGCTCGTCTCAGCCGTCTGAGGAAGTAGAGTCTCTGATGACCTTTCTTGATCAGGCTGGTGGTGTTGTTGCTCCAGCTGAGGTTATCATTCAAGTGTACACCCAAGTATTTGTAGCTGGAGACCACCTCCACCGCAGATCCACCTATGTTCAGTGGGGCATGGGTGTGTTTGTTCCTTCTGAAGTCCACAATCATCTCCTTTGTCTTCTTCATATTCATGTGAAGATTATTCTCTTTGCACAAAACTCCTCCAACTAACCAGATAATTAACCTAACAAATTTCAACATATCAGGGGCCCAGTTAAACTTTATTTTGTTTGTTTTTCAGATGATGAGTCCAGCTTTGAAGAGGCAGCTGGCAGCAGCACACAACACACAGTGGCAGGTGATGGTGGCAGGTGATGGTGGCAGAAGATGCAAGAGTCCCGCATCTTCTACTGAGGAATCCCAAGAAGTTCACACATGTGCTTTAGAACAACTCAAAACTGATTTGAAAATGTTTCAATTCTCCACAACCATTTTCTTTGTCCCCTGACAGATCTGTAAATGTATTTTTTACACAGACATTAGGATTGATAGTTTATGGTACAATTAAGATGTCCTAACTTAATACAGTCAGATGGTTTAATAAGGACTCTGAGTTTCTGCATGACTCACAGGATAAAAACACATTTGCTGTTCTATCAGGATACAGAAACATACATTTTGGAAGTAAAATCGATTATTTTGTCACCAATTTTGTTGTCCTAAATCACATGCATACATCGAAATTGTGAAAGTATGCGATGAGTTGATAAAGAAGTTACTGAATTACAGGTTACTGTAGTTTTTAAATGACCAAAGAATGTTTTTTTGTTGTTGTCATCATTACAAGATTTGATCTGTGCACATCGTCTGTTTTGCACACACATTTTGAATGTTTAATTTTTATGTTTTTCTGATATACCTCAAATTGCACTAAGAATGAAACTTGTTTCAAACAAGCAATATCAATTGTTTACAAGAATTTGTTAAAATGTTTGGTCCATTAAAGAGCTCAGATGTTCACTAGTACAGTATTTGCAGTTTTTTATTGTGATAATAATTTTATACAAATGTTAACTGCATGTGAACACAAATACATGACAAGTATCTTTTTAGAAGAACTCTCTACTGTGACTTCAGCAACCCGGTCATCTCTACCTCCACCTGACTGAGCAAAGGTAAACATTAAATGACTTGTTGAGGAGTCAGACGAGGAGAGTTTGGGTATCCTTTGACGAGCCAGTGTTATGAAATAAAATACTTTATCTTTGTGTTTTCATTTATTTTGAAGGAGTCTTCACACGGCGTTCAAAATGAACAAGTTTCTCTTATAGAATGGTAAGGGTTTCCTGAGAGGAGACAGAATGTGAGCATGTACTCATGTGAGGTTCTGGTACTGAAGGAATGCTTGAAGTTGGGTCTGTTCTGGTCTCTGAGTGGCTTGTGGGAGAGGGGCCTTAGCGCCTCTCTGTCAGTTTTATGACTTCACAGATTTATGACTGGCAGGAAGTCATTGGAAGTCTCTTTGTTCTGTGTGGCTGATTCAGCCACCCTTCCCCCTAGTCAGCTCTCATGCGAGTTGGAAAAAAGGTGCTCACCTCTGACAACTGCTCCTTTTTGGGGAATAAATAAGTGTGGATATATAAGTGTGTAAAACCACTTGAAGGCGCAGAGAACATGATTGCATAAACGTTAATAAAACAATTAATACCTCAATCATAAAGCACTTGTGCATTAATTATATAATAGTTGTGTGTTAGTTTCAATTAGATTAAAAGTAGAACTGTGTAAAGTCAGCCTGTATAAATAAAGGTTGAATGAATGAATGAATATTATCCTTCACTCTCTTAACAAAAAAAAGGGGTTCGGCAGACTGAAAAAAGCAAATGGTATTTCCTCTATCAGTTAAGGGGGAGGAAAAATACCTCACCAGAGAGACAAAGAAGGGCCTCTGTGATTGGTGGAAAGCAGGAAATACCCTGCAAGAGTATAAAACATGAGTATCCTCCTCCACGCGGGGCAAGGCAGAAAAACCCACGGGGAAGAACAAAAAAACAGGCAGAGGTGGGTAGAGTATTCAAAATTTTTACTCAAGTAAAAGTATTGTTACTTGAACCAAATATTACTCAAGTAAAAGTAGTGAGTAGGCATCCAAAAATTTACTTGAGTAAAAGTAAAAAAGTACTTTGATTATAACCTACTCAAGTAGTGAGTAACTGCGGAGTACCATCTCGTGTCATTAAATTATAACATGCAAATGTATTTACAAGGAAACATAACTTTTAATGAGACTGAATATACATTGTTATAAATAAAAACACAAAGGCAAAAGGATTTAGAAATAAACCACTTATCTTTTACATTGTTATAAATAAAAATAAATAAAAAACACAAAGGTAACTGTATCCAAAATAATTCAGCTAAATACTGTATTAATAAACTTTCTGCAAAACTTTGTTTCTACCAGTTGGAACTCATTTTCTTACATTTTGACATCCTATAAACAGAACTAACTGTTTAAGTATAAACTGAAACACAGTCCTACACTTCAGGCAAAGGACTGTGTATTCCTGAACTTAATCAGTAGAACAACTGACAGCATAAACTCAATGAAACATTATTCAATAATGTGACTGTTAAGCTTTAAGAGTACCGTAGCTGGCCCTCAAGGTTTTTGCAGTGAAGCTGTGATCTCTTAGCAGTTAAAAGGAGTCCTGCATGAATAAAGAGTCTCTCACAAGCTGCAGGTGCTGGAAGACTTGTGTTGACTTTGAGTGACAACCGCTTGATTTGAGGAAAAGAGTGTAACAGAGCCATACCTCCAGTGGATGGACATGAAAGATACCTCTCCAACTCTCCTGGTTTTCTGGTCTTAATGGATCCAAAGAAGTCTTCTTCATCAGAGTGGCTGCTGTTTGTGCTGTTGTCATGTTAGTGTCCAAGTCATCCTTGATGTAGTTGAGACCTTTAAAAACATTTTTGCAAAGAATTACTACACTTATGCATTATTTATAGCATGTGTATGTAATGTTTTGTTATGTGCACACACACACACTGATGTTTTTATATTTACCAGATTTTAAGATCCCATCCAGCAGGGCATCGATGAGAGGTGCACACACTTTGCAAGATGATACAAGCTTCTTCCTTGTCTTGCAACGTAGTGTTGGCAGGAGGAAGCCCATGTGCACAGAAGATTCTCACACTCTTCATCGGTGGCTCATCAGAGGAGGAGGATTTTCGCTTCTTGTTGGAATCTACCAACTCAGTGTATTTCATCAAGCTGTTCGAGTGGATCCTCTGTTCACAAATAAATAAATAAATAAAACAGAATAAGAATATATAATCCACACATCAAACATTTCAGATAAACCTATTACATTTTCAAAGACATGCCAAAGCATTGAGTTAATAATAATGATTTTAAAAAGCCCTAGTTTGTACTGTAATGTTCAAATATGAAACCAAAGCAGTTTGCCAGGGCAAAATGTTTTTAGTTTATTTTAGAGAGAGAAAAAGATACTTTCAAGCCCAAAACCGCAATCATAACTGGATAACAACAAATTCAAATATACTTTTTTTCCCTGAAAAGTTACAAGAAGAAGCCTTTTTAAATCAGGAACATCATGAACAGTATGTCCTGATGCTGCTCAATAATTCAGGTCAAACAAATCTAACAAGGATCAGGTCTTCTGAACGGATTCTTCTTTGTTGAAACATTTCATCTGAGGAGCTGCAAAAACAGTAAAAAAAGTAGTTTAACCAGTTACTGCTGACTTCCAGAAACTAGCTACTACTCACATGTAAACAGAGGACATCTGCCCACTGATGGCTGCTTGCTATTCAACAGGAGCTGAGTGGCTCTTCACATTCTCAAGGTACAAACAATGGGGAGACCAGTCCTTTATTGTTGCCGGCTCAAAAGCCTGGAACAGCCTCCCCCTTGAGCTGCGTGCCACCTCTGATCTGACTCTGTTCAAAACCAGACTGAAGACTCACTTGTTCAAAAAAGCTTTCAGTGTGTAACTTTTATTACTTTGGTATTTTAGTATGTAGCATTTTTATTTCCATTGCCTCATTTTATTGCTGTTGCTTTTATTTTATTTTCACTGATTTATTGTACCGGTTTTTATATTTTCTGTCCTGTTAAGCACCTTGGTCAATACAAGGCATTGTAGGAAGGTGCTATACAAATAAAGTTATTTATGTGCGAATAGCTATCTTCTGGCTGAATATCAATGAACAGATTGTTCCAGTGTCTGGATGCTTAAAACCCGATCCATTTTGGAATGTAAGATTTTGCTTTGGCTATTTGATGTAACTGATAAAAACTGGTTTTGAATTGAATTGAGAAAGCTCCTCGGATGAAGAGCAAAACGTCTTCTGTTACAAATTAAGTCCAGTTGTTTCTGTATTGAACATTTTTTTAGATAAATAGTATAATACTGTGACGTTTTATGAATTTTGGTTTGTTTCCTACTAGTCCTGTATGAATCAATTGTAATAATAATAATCATTTTATTTAAAAGCGCCTTTCAGGACACCCAAGGACACTTAACAAATTGTGTTCCACTAAGACACTTATTGGAGGTTTGTGACTTTAAAAATCTGAGGGGACTGTTAGCATGTGTAGCTACATCTTCCACCAGCCGTCCCATTATTTAGCAAACCGTTTGTTTTTAGCTACATTAGCATTTTGCTCATGTGTGCTCACAGAGTGTGAACACGTTTTTAGCAACACACCACGTAACATTCAATAGTCACATCATACACAGTTTTAAAGTTATGCATGCTGTTGTAATAGAGCTGACATCATTACACACACAAAAAGAAAAAAATAAAGGTAAACTTACCGCAACGTGTTTTCTCAAATTTGACGTCGAGTTCATGTAGGCTGAAACATCTACAAGTTTTGGCAGACACAGCTGACAGCGCATGATGTAACTGTTCTTTTTAGACGACTGAAAGGTGAACATAGATCGTATGTGAGGCCAGAGGTGCTCTGAATTCGCTTCGCCAGCTTCTGTCGCCATTCTTTCAGGAACCGTCCGAACGTCTTTCTCTCAAACCGCTTTCATCTCAAACCGAGTCCAGAATCTCAACGTCACTGGCCTGCGCCGGCTGCGTGGAGAGTTTGTTGTGGTCACGTGACTGGTTGGCTTCACTTGATTGGTTACATGTCAGGTGACAATAAGTAACGCAATAAATTTGCCGCAAATGTTTTTATATATTTTAAACAAAAAGTAACGGTAGCGATCGGCAGAAAGCCCATAGTAACGGAGTAAAAGTTGCGGTTTCCTCCCCTAAAATTTACTCAAGTAAAAGTATAAGTCTTTCACATTTAAACTACTCTCACAAGTACAATTTTCTCAAAAAGTTACTTAAGTAAATGTAACGGAGTAAATGTAACGCGTTCCTACCCACCTCTGCATTTATTTTAGTCATCGATGTGTCGGTGCCCCTCCCCCTGGGGTCTGGGGAGACCCGAGCAAGCTGAGGGAAGGCAGTGGTATTTCCTGTGTCTTCTGGCAGTAAAGGGGGGACAACAGTCTCTGAAACAAAACTCCTCTTGTCAGTTTAAAGCAGGCAACCCCCACAGAAGAGTCAGTTTAAAGCAGGCAACCCCCACAGAAGAGTATAAAAGTATAAAAGTTTCCATCCTCCAACAGACAATGCAGAAGCAAGCCCACGGATCAGGTTGTATGTTCTCTTTTTCCCTCTCTCTCTCTCCCTCCCTTCTCCTCTCTCTCTCTCTCCCCACTGTCTCCCTGGTTGTCTTTGAACAAATGTAATGGCTTTTAGAAATAGAACAAATGTATTCTGTGACTTTTAAACTTATAATTAAACTGGTTTGGAACTTTAAGTGAGCGTCTGTTGTGTTTAAGTGTATCTCTCCTTTTTGATCCAAAGTGAAACCAAAATAACGAATTCGGGGCGAATAAGAATCAAAGCCAACACAGGCTATATACAGAAATTATTAAGTTAAATACCTTTGATACCATCACAAGTTCTTCTTCCGGCTCTCGGCAAAGTAAGTCGCATATCTTTTTGCTCCTACCCTCCCTAAGTTTTCCTCCTCCCTGCTTGCTTTTTGTCTCGTCCGTGACTCTTCAGCGCTCACTCGAACCAATTTGCGATGGAGTTAATAAATTGGGCTGTTTCATCTATAGATAAGATTTTTTCCACGAAGCGGACCGGGCCAGGAGAAGCGGCCTGCCCCTCTGACACGCACGCTGTCGGATACATGATGGACTCCTGGGGACAGTGGCAACCCATGTGTTTGACCGTCTTGTCTGTCGAAGACGTGGAAGATTTGTGGATTATTGGGATATTGGTGGCAGCTGCTCTGTTTTTTGGCGTGAGCGGAGCTGTCTGTTACTGGAAGATTAGGAAGACTGCGGCGGCTATCGGCGCGCTGGCCAAACTTCCTGATCAGCAAGAATCTCTGATCCGGGCTGTGAGCTCCTCATCCCAGCTGTTGTACGAACTGAACCGCACGATAGGAGCGGCGGGAGACCACCGCGGACCTGCGGTGCGCTTTGGAACTCGTTTACAGCCGCCCGGCATTAATCAGGGCACGGATGGGGGTTCGTAGCTTCGGAACCTCATATGTTTCGGCGATTTTGGACCTGAACAGCACCTGGACCTTGGAAGGCTGCAGTCAAAAAGAACACTGTGGCCTGGATTGAAGATAAACAATAACTATCTAATCTAGTTTCTGCACGACCTTGGAAAAAGAAGAAGGCTGTTTGCTGGAAACTATTCTCCTGGAGTGAAGCTGAGAGACACTGCTGACCCCCCCCCCTCCCTCCCCAGAGGTCTCTGGGAGTGTGCTCGGAGGCGCCAAGCTTAACAACTGCTGAACTGTGTTATCTGAGTGCTGCTCACAGACTCTTTTGATCTCCTTGCATGTCGTCAAATCTGCAACAATGTCTTGTCTGGTTGTGCTTATTGCTGATAGAGTTTTTGGGACTTTATCATAGAGTGTCTTAAGGCAATCTTTGATAGATTCTTTTTTTGAATATCACAAATGATACCTATTGTGTTTTTCCTTTTTCCATATCTGTTTGACCTTCATCCGGAGACGGATGAGTGCGGCCGCGCAGAAGAACATGTCATGTGTTTGGAAATGCTGCAGCTTTGCACACTCCCCCTCTTCCGGACGACTGTGTATACATAATCACGTTGTATTAATTGGTGCAATGTTAATAAATAAATCTCTTATCTCTTATCTCTTATTTTCTTCATGTCTCAATAAAAGCACTGTTCTGCTTGTTATTTAAATCTAACCCAAGAGAAAAAGTTATTTAATTGTTCCCATATATATATCTTTAAAAGAAAAATATATATAATAAGTAAACTTGAAAAGAAAAGTTTAATTAAAAGGACTCAGCACTGAAGACATGTACAATTTAAAAAAAAAAACAGAGGGAGGAAAATAATAACTACTGTATTTTTAGCCTGTATGACATATTTATGGATTGCTTTTTCTTCTTAAACTTGTCACAAGCTATCTGAGGATTAAATATGAAACAAACATTGAGGCGCTGAAGTTAGAACATTTAGATACAGCAGTTAATAGAGTAATAAACAAATTCTCCACCTCCTCGGGAGTTGATGCTGGGTTCCTGAAACACAAAATAAACATTACATTAAAACGGTTTACACTTCTCCATTTTAACAGGATTAGATCATTTTCTACAGCGTGAATGTGGGTGAAATGAAAAAATAGAACTTCAGCTCAGCTCTGAACGAGGGTCTGGTTTTAACCAGGCTAGAAGGCCTCAGGATTGTACAGTTTTTTGAATAAACAAATAAAATATTTGCGGACAGTTCGAGACAAATTAATTAGGGCCGAATGAACCGTCACAGTTGGAAGGATTGATCAAAAAGGATTATGACATTCTATCTCAATAATTTTAGGTTATAACACTTAAACAAATGGGAAATTTGGAAATTGCAGTGGGACCTCCCGTTAGCATAGCATAGGCTGTCTAACAGCGGACATTTTATAACTTTGTAACGGTAGACAGCTCACATCGGATTCGCTAACAAAGCGTACAGTGGCGCGTCGTGTAGATAAACAATATTGACTTTAAATAATCCAAATTTAGTTTTGGTAGACGAATTTAGCAGCTAACAGCAAAGCTAACGAGCCATTAGGTCCGACTGGTTCACGAGGCGTCGTCATTATAATTTGTGTATAGGCTGTGAGGATGTAGAACCGAACGCATCATCCTTGTATTTCCCAATATAAGAAGCAGAGAAAGTGGATTACCAATTTGGAAGACGTACTTTTGTGAATAGATCCAGTGAATGTCCACGTCGTCTTGTGAGCGTTGACCGGAAGCGCAGGGTTGCCAGATCTCTAGACCGAAAGAAGCGATCAGCTCCTTCAAAACAAGCACAAATAAGCGACTCAATGTCCGCGAGAAGCAAAAATAAAAACCCGCCACAAGCGGCTGATCAAATTTGAAAGCGACTCCAGGGGAAAACAAGCCCAATGCCGCTTGAAATAAGCGGACTTGGCAACTATGGGGACGCAAAAGACAGTCGTTTCGTGTATAGCCTGAGCAGGGTTGCCAGGTGAGAAATGTAGGATTATCGTACACCCATCATAAACAAAATAAGTATGCTCGATAGTCACTCTATTGTTGAATACTGTAGCGTTTAACAGGCACTCACAGCTTTGTGGCGTCAGTACTGGGGGGAACCATAGACATTAATACGCATTATTGTCTGGTGGCAAATAATGAGCTGTACAGAAAGTCTTCTGTCACATTTAGAAAAGCACGATTGGCTGGATATCGTACAGCTGGAAACACTGAGCCTGAGTATAATGGAGACCCCTGATGGACGAAAAAAGGTACTGCAGACGGGAGCGTAATAATTTCTAGAAAAGCCAAAAACAGGTCGGAGTCACTTTTATTTGTGATTTAATTTAGTCATCCAGTTGGGTTATTCGTTCTGAAACATTTAATAAAAGTAAAAGGATGCAGGTGCAGATTTTAATAACTGTTTGGAGTCAGATGAATAAAAGAAGAGGACAGATTGGGGTTTGAAGAAAAATAAATAATGATAATGATAATAATGAATTCAATTTATAACGCACTTTTCATTAATAAAAATCTCAAAGTGCTGGAGAGGGAGTAGCCCTCACAATCAGGTCCTGAATAAATACACCTTTAATTTTAATCTATTGAGGACATAAATTGAATCTCAATTTATAATAAGTGGAGAATTGGATTTTAAAAATCGACTAAGGTGTCAAAGACCCGACCCGCGGGCCGCATCCGGCCCGCCAGGGGTTTTAGTCGGCCCGCAGATGAATCTGAATTATAAAAAAATAAAAAAAACGCTATTTTCTTAAAAATCTGCGGTTCCTATGTTGTCCGCTATAGAGGCGCTGTGTTTTAGTGCAGCAGATAGCAAACGGAGGCTCTGCTCATTTTCCCTGTCTTCATGTGCGCAGCAAGCGTTCATCCCAAGGGCGGAGTGACCATCGGGAGATTCGGGAGATTTTCCGATGGGCCGCGTCATGAATGGGCCGATAGACCACGGGGAAAATGATGACGGTTTAATAAATCTGCTCAAAATCGACTTGTCCCTGCTTTTAGGCTGCAGGCTGCAGCCTCTTAAAGGGAGGGAGCGCTGATCACTTTAAGAGACTGCAGCCTGCAGCCTCTGAAAGCGCTGATCCCTTTAAGAGACTGCGCCGCACTGGGCCGGCAGCTTGGGAGCTACCATTTGATAAAAAACACCCCTGAAAGTTCACCGTTGGTTGAGTCCAACCCAGGAGCGAAACACGGTTACAGTATTTTCCAAAACATCAGGTGATGGAGCAGCGCGGAGTCCAAACTGCTAATTAGCAATAAAAATGATAGGAAGAGGCCAGGTGGAGCTGAAAAAGTCAGGTTGAAGAAAAGAAAGGCGAAGGAAGCTGCCGAATGTGCAAAGTTTACAGACATTTTTTCAAAGAGACAGACAGAAGAAGCAACAGGTAATGATATAAATTAAAAACTAGCATAATAAATTAAGCTAATGTCACAACGTTGTACTGTACAGTACTATGTCACTAAACTGCATGAAAGTCAAGTGGGACCTAAACGGACGTAGCTTAATTAAAAATAAAAGCAGAAATATATAAATTGACCAATAAATAAATAAACGTCAAAGGACAATTTAAATTAAAAGAGAACTTTATCTCATACCCTGATGCATGCTCAATAATCCAGGTAGAAAAATCTAAAAAAGCTAAGTCTGGTCCTCTGGACATTTTTTGCTTTGTTTTGTTTTGTTTCTTGAATGTCCAGAGGACCAGACTTAGCTTTTTTAGAACTTTATCTCATGTTTTAAAAATTAATTGACCATCATGGTTTTTTTTTCCAGCTTAGTTCCAACAAATTATATATTTTAATTCATAATTTTACATTTTACTGTGCTTAAAATACTGGTAGGCCTATATATTTTTTTGTTTTTACTTTTACTCTTAGATGACTTGTGTTATGTAATTAAATTTAAAAAAAAATCCACACAAGTCCTTATTTACGTAATGAGGCAGAAATGCACGAGGTGAAGTGAAAACAGGAGACAGAAAAATGTTAAAGCAACACATTTAATAGACAAATAAAAATAAACTCATGCATATGCATACATATTGCAACCAATTCCAAACCTGTCTCTGATTTTGCTTGTCTTGACCCTAAACACTTTTCAGAGATGAGGCTTAAAGGACTCAAGAGCTCAGCACTTCAAGAAATAAGCAAAAATCTGCTTAGATTTGATGAGAGAGCCACAGTGAGTACTTTACACACACAGAGCTGTCCAGTCTAGCATCCCAGTGGGATAGGCTCAAAAAGTCCCCTCTGGAAGAGTCCACTGTCAGGATGGTACTGAGATGGAACAGGGTGGCCAGGAGGGCTCAGTTGAACCAGAGATTGAACTTGAAAGCAGGGCTTGTTCTTCTTGCAGAAACTGTGTTATCTGTGTTTACCTTATATTGACACAGTATAACCTTTTCACAGATGCCTACCCAGTTATAGGGCTGGCATACAAATATTTGTTGACTCTTTCATTGTCTCAGGTTGCATGTGAAAGAAGCTTCTCTCTCAAGTTCATCAAGAATAGACTACGAAGCACACTTAACCAGGAGCATTTGGAGGCATTTATGCTGATGTCCACAGAGAAAGAACTTCTTATGTCCATTGACAATGACAAAGTAACAAATATGGTGGCAGAAACTAGTGCACTTCTTAGGCGCTTACTGATGCTGTAGATCACATGTCAAACTCGAGGCCCATGGGCCAAATCTGGTCTCATTGACATTTTATCTGGCCTCAAATTTAATATTTTGAATGTAAAATAGTTTTATGGTTTATCTTTTTGTCACTGTATTTAGTGCAAACTTCTCATGACAGCTGGCCAACGTTCAAGCCAACAAAATTACGTTTTGAGTTTTTCAGTAATCTTTGAGTCTGATATGGAAAGAGCAACAAAGAATTGACTTATCTTTTTCTGTTTTTTAAGTCAACTAATTTAGTTTTTTTCCCACCTGATTTGCTGAATTGTAACAAAATGTAACTAAAAATTATAACCAAAAAAAAGTTGTTGATTGTATTGCAATTAAAAAAATATTATAGGCTACATTTTTGCTTAATATTTTTAAAATGTGAAAAAATGGGCCACTCTTGGCCATTAAACTCCCGGGCTGAAAAGTTGTCCCACTCCGCCCCTGGTACATCCTGATGTGAAACAGCACAAAAACAAGATTTCAGGGTTGTGAGGGAGTTTGAGAAACGATTTCAGGTCTTTAGAGGAATAGAATATATCTTTATTGACAGGGCACATGATTAAAATTACGCACAGTTGCTTTCCAGATGTGGAAAATGGATTTAAAATTCATTCATTTCTAAATTTTGATGCATTTTTAACATGCAGGAAAGGGTTTTAACAGAACTGTTTTTTTTGTATGTCCATAAGCCCAGATTTAGCTTTTTTAGATTTCTCTACCTGGATTATTGAGCATGCATCAGGGTATTTAACAAAACAGTTTGTTGAATAAATGTTTTAAAACGTGCAATCACTGATCAGTTTTTTAATATGTAATGCACTTAAATGTTAAACTGAGTAAAAATGTAAAAGGACAATTAATTTAATGTTAATATCTTTATAATTTATTTATTCTTTGCACTAATACAAAGACAAAAAGTGGACTTTTGGAATGAGTATTCTGGTCTGACCCCCTTGAGATCAGATTAAGCTGTATGCGGCCCCCAGATCAAAATGAGTTTGACACCCCTGGTTATACCTGGAACAACAGGCCAAAATGAACGAGCCCATATTTTTACTTTGAATAAATGAGCCACTGAGCTTAATAATTTCAAATTGACAATTTAGGAGGGCATCTAGCGGTGCCGTTTAGACATGAAAATATACACGATACATAAATAAATCCAACAAGAAGGCAGATCTTAGAAGGCTCAAGGAATTTGCTAATTATCATAGACTGTATACTAGCAAGGGGGTTTTAGAAAACCGTACATTGTATGTTCTGAAATAAAAGTAGGCTACAGTATTTTTTGGTTTCAGGGTAAATTGATTATTTCACTTTGAGGTAAACTAATGTTTTGGATCCGTTGTGCAGATCAGATTAAAAGATGCCTCTGTCGAAGGATCTATAATAAAGCTGGTTAACAGAAAATTAATTTGATATTGGTCTGTTAATGATTTTTTAATCTTTTTTTAATTTTTTAAATAGCTTCTTTGAACAGTGTTTGTGGAACGGCAAGAGTGAGTCTTATGAATCCCACCTCATCTTTACAGAACACATAATGGTAAAACATGCATTAAAGCTATAGTATGTAAGATTGTAATGTAGTCTGTAACTTTTCAAACAATATATTTTTAACATATTTCTTCACTCAGTCACTATCTACTGACAAACTGATGTTAGACCAAGTAATCTCTGAAAAAATCTATTGTCCCCTTGCTTCTCTATCAGCATTTATAAAAACACTGAAAACACAAGAGTGACCAGGACACTGACAGCCAATAAAAACAGAGTTGTTTATCACGCCCCAACCCACGCCCCCACCTGTCCCAGCCGCAGCTCGTTCTCATTAAAAGGATTGCAAAGCGATGCAGGACTGTTTTTTATGTGACACAAAATGTATTAAATATCCCTTCTTTATCCCAGAGCTGGACTTTTATTTAGTTTTTTTGCCAAAAGCCAAGTGATCGCTTCATCCTTCACTGACAGACATGAGGAAATGGATTTGTCACGAGTCACGAGCGAATTAAAACATGTCCAACGTTGCTTTGTGAACCTCTGATGATTTCTGCTGGATTTTGTGTTGTAGGATGAGTGATTCGTGGTTTTATTAAATTTTTTTAACAGTTATATTATCAAATAAACACAGAATATCGCAGCGCAAAGACAGGAGGAGGTGGAGCATTCCACACATTCCAGACCAGCAGCGCAGCGACATGAGGAAGTCACGAGCGAATTAAATCATGTCCAAACGTTGCTTCGTGAACCTCTGCTGGTGTCTGCTGGATTTTGTGTTGTAGGATGAGTGATTCGTGGTTTTATTAATTTTTTTAACAGTTATATTATCATATAAACACAGAATATCGCAGCGCAGACAGGAGGAGGTGGAGCATTCCACACATTCCAGACCAGCGCTGACAGAGGAAGTCACGAGCGAATTAAATCATGTCCAAACGTTGCTTCGTGAACCTCTGCTGGTGTCTGCTGGATTTTGTGTTGTAGGACTAGCGCTCCATGGTTTTATTATATTTTATTAGAAGGTTTTATTTCCATAAACACAGAATATCGCAGCGGCTCTGAGCAGACAGAAGCAGGGGGCGGAGCAGATCCCAAGTTCACCAGAAGCACGGACTGTGCTCCCTCCCCTCAGAGTCATATATAGCTCTGAGGGGAGGGAGCAGAATGCTTTTCTGCGCTGAAAATATTTCTAAGTCCCAGAGAGTCCCAGAGAGTTCAAATATCGCAGACCCCAGCTTTAAGGTAGGCCTCTGTCAAAACACATGCAGCATCTGACTTTTGAATCTCAGCTACTGTGGTTATTGATCAGATCGGATCAGATTTAATATGAAGGTGTGTCCAGAAACTGACTCACCGTGACTTCACTGAGAACAACAACATGGCTGGACTCATATGCAACCTTGCTCAAAGAACTTTTGAGGGGCTTACGCAAGGAACGACTGAAAACAACAAAGGCACCAAAAGAACAAAAGACTGTCCACAGAAACTTTCAGCCGAGCAGAGGCAAAGACTTTCTCAAAGAACTGTCAAAACATGGTCATCAGACACAAATGGCCAGAATATACGGTCCGGATTTGGGGGGATCCTGACGAGAATCAGAACCCAGTGAACGTCTCACTGGGGGCTGGAACAAGAGAAAGCTGAACACGTTCTCCAAACAGACAAGAGAACAAATGGTCCTGAAGTCACTCATACCAGCAAAGGCCACACCCATGTTGATCTGTGAAGATCTGTCGTTGATCTTAGTAGCCGGGATCAAAACTACAGTTGCTATGATGCATTTTTTAAATGAAACACATAGGCACCTTTAGGGCCTGCCAGCGCGGGCTTCATGATTCTTAGTTATACTGTGCTCAGGTGGATCTGACGACTTGCTTCTTCTGGTTCCTGTAACTCTGTGGTGAAGCTTAAGGAAAGCAAGGGAAATGATCCTAGCTCCTGACCCTAAAACGAGTTAACTTTTATATTTTTTTTTTGCAGGTTAAAATTTGTGTCTCCACAAACATTCATACAAGGTTTTAATAAGACTGAAGAGAGGGCAGCAGTTATCCTTGGCGGAGTGCATGTTGGAAATCTGATGTGTCACAAGGGGTACATTTTGGTAAATGATTATAATTTTAAAGAAAATGAGATGATATCGTAGATTACAGTTAGCTATATGGTTGTGAAAACCAAATTAGTGGTGGCAATAGGCTGAGGTTTAGGAAACATCTGACACTAGTGCTTAGGTTAAAGGATGGTAAATTTAGACACAATTTCCAATTTATTAACCAAATAACTTTGGCATAATTGAAACAAGGTAGAGTTTTGTTTCAAAAGGGGGTTAAGGGGCTGACAGATGTTTCTAAAAATAGAGAGGTTGGAATTGGTCCCTAGAAATAACTAATTAGAAATAACTAGATTGTAAATGTTTCCTAGAAACAACTAGGCCGAAAAATGTTCCTAGAAATAACTAATTAACTAAAAGATGGTAAATACATTTTAGTATACAAAGAATAATAAGGATAACTGATAAATTGGCGTTATAAACAAAGTTCACTTGCGTTGATATTGAGGCGGCATCGGTCTTGAACGTTTTATTTTCTTTAATCATGTCATGGAGGAAGGAGTATTGATGCAAGCATATTTCAAATGAGCAATTAACAACACTGTTTTTTTTCCCTCTGTGAAATGTGTGTGAAGCAGGATGGGGGACGCCCCTTGGAAATGTTTCCTGGCCTGCAGGCTCAAACCACTCAAACCTGAAGTGGACCTGATCAGAGGGTGTTTAGAAATATGATGGTTCTGTAGATTTATAGCAATTGACTTGACGAGACGACATGTGACTTATTGACTCAGGAAAAAGGTGTATAGAACCACAGGTGTACAATGTTTTGTGAATTATGCTCTGCCGCCGCTTGCAATGTTACTTTTATGTGTGTAATTTCTGCTATAAGCTGAATGAAAAGGTACAGTATTTTTGTAAGTATGAACCGCCTCAAAACTACTCATAATTAACCCTAATGAAGATTAAGTCTCTTCTAAACCCAACTAACATGCATGATTCATTCTTTGTACTACTGATTTATAATTTATTGGGTGTTGTTTGCTATGGCACATTCTGTTTATTATAGGTGGTTCCTGGAAATGCTCCAGCTGAGGGGGTAAGGATGGAACTCTATTTTTGTTTTATTGCACATTTCCGGGTACAAATTTTAATATAACATTGGAGAAATTGGCTTACGTTTTAGAATCTGACTTATCAGCACCATTGTGAGTGGGTTTATGGATAGACAATAGAGAGTAATTTAACTCATATGGATTTACCCACGTTTGGGCCTTCTCTTAGATGAGTGAATTGGGTTAAACCAAGAAGGCCCTGTTGTAGTCTAACGAGTCGAAAGTTTGTGGTTTAGATTTTCTCAACAGATTTTACAGGAGGCAAGACCAGATAGCCCTGGTCAAGTACGGACCCGTGTGGGGTCGCTGAACGTACACCACAGGCAGTGCGTGTCAATGCCAGGGGATCCACACGGTTCAGTGTGCTCCAGCCCGTGAACCAGGAAGGAGCTAAAGGATTGAGCTGGACAACAAGAAGAGCTCGCATTCGAACTCTTGTGCCTTGATAGACGAAAGTAGCCGAGTAAAGTTGCGTGCGGGCCCAGAAAGACTCTGTTTAAAGGGGACCACAGATGCAAAATTCACTTTTTAATGTTTTTTTTATTCAACTTTGGGTATTTACTTCATAAAAAAACAGTCCTTGTGCCAAAAAAATGCACCCAGTGGTTTATTTACTCTAAGTAGATTTATTTATTTTTGATAAATACACCAGGATTCACACTTCCTGCAGTTATTGACGTCACAGGCCGTAGCCAATCACCTCAAACCTGAGTCCAGCCCCTCACCTAGCAACCCCTGGTTAGGCTCAACCCACTTCTGTATTAAACACATGACTGTTGTTTTTCATGATTTCATCTCATCTTTTGTTTATATGTTCTTAATTTCATGTGTACAGCACTTTGTTGCAGCTGTGTTTTTTTTAAATGGCTTTATAAATAAAGTATAATTGTTATTTTTATATTTTAGTTCAATTTTTAGTGTATTTGCGATCGCTCCCAACGCGCAGCCGTCAAAAATTAAACGAGCGGACCCCCGGCGTAGGGACCAGCGGCAACGGGACCCTCTTCTGGCGGATGGAGCGGAGCTTCAATTGTACAGCCTCGCTGCTGCCCTCGCAGCAGCCTCGCAGCAGCGAGGACCTTCTCCTTACTGATTAATTTACGGGAGACACTTGGTGAACTTTGTTGTCTTGACTGGAACAGCGATAACTCCCAAAATCTCCGCGTGCAACGAGCGAAGCTGGCGAACACCGGAAGAGGAACAAGCTAACATTAGCTTCGGATTCGGGTGGTCTCATGCTAAAAGGAGCAGCTAATTGCGGCGCGCTCAGACGGGTTTCGGTAAGTTATCTTAAGCTAGCACTAACAGTAAGTCAAATGAGTAATAAAAAAAGAGCTAATTTTAAAACAACAACACATTACAGATACTGGCTGTTACAGAGGGCGTTAACAGATCGTTGAAGGGCGTGGACTTCAAGAAACCGGTCGTTCAAAACGAAAGTTAAAAATGGCAGAATTAAAAAGGGTATAATTAATTATCTAAGAATTATTTTGTGTATTAAAATGAATTAATATTGTCAAGATAGCACACAGACATAACATAAAAATTTTAAATACCTATATGTGGTCTCCTTTAATGGGGCCACTCGGTACTGGAATATGCACACATAGAACAAACACCTAAAACGATAAAAACATTACATATTAGAGTCTCACATTACACAAAGAAAACTCGGGGACATAGGAGGACATCCCCGAGCAACGCCAGGGGAATGCCCCTGAGTATGTGTGGTACATTCAAAAAGTATATTAATGTTTCTGTGATGGTGATATAAATCTTGTGTTCTTTCTCTATTTTTGTGTGTTCAAGGGAGACAACTGCCTTGCTGCTGGAGGAGGAACTTGGGAAACTTAAGGTTTATAATTCTGCAATATCCTAAAGCGCTTACTATTATTATCGTTCATAGTTTGCATATACTGTATTTCCTTATATTCTACAATTTGCATATTAATAAATTCATTCGGGTCTGGAAGACCCACTGGACGATTGGCTGATAAAGATCTTCGGTCCCTGGAAACAGGTGTTTGTATCTATAATGGTATCATTGGCTATTTTCTTAGGCATACAGTACTTATAACTTGCTAGCCTGGCCCTCGCCTTCCTGCACAGCTCCGCTCAATTCTCATTTCCCTTCACTGCACAGTCTGGGACTGCACCCACCCACAAGGATTTCTCCGGTAGATTTTTGTTCGGACCAATCAGAGAACAGAAGGGGTGGAGTTTTGGACCCTAACCCACGCCCCCACCAGTCCCAGCGCGCAGAGCCCTATAAAAGGGCTCTGCCAGCGCTCAGTCAGCGAGCAGCGGCATGTTCTCATTCAAAGCGATGCAAAGCGATGCAGGATTGTTTTATATGTGACACAAATTTATTAATTTCCCCTTCTTAATCCCTTATCTGGAGTTTTCTTTTGTTTTGTTTTTTCCCAAAAGTTAAGTAATCGCTCCCTCGTCCTCCTTCTCCTCCACCCTCCTGCTGAGTAAAATGAACACGGAAATGCCTCAGGTTGTCACGAGAATTAAACTCGGGTTTTAGTTGCTGACCGAGTCCCATCAGATTTTCTGGTGTTTTGGTGAGCTGGACCAGCGATCCATGGTTTGATTTTATTGTATTAAAACGTTTTATAACATAAACACAGAATTTGCGCAGCGAGAGAAACGCTGCAAGAGGCGGAGCAGCTGTCAGTCCACCAGAGCACGGCATCATTCAAAGCGATGCAAAGCGATGCAGAACTGTTTTATATGTGACACAAATTTATTAATTTCCCCTGCTTAATCCCTTATCTGGAGTTTTTTGTTTTTTTTCTCCCAAAAGTCAAGTAATCGCTCCCTCGACCTCCTTCTCCTCCACCCTCCTGCTGAGTAAAATGAACACGGAAATGCCTCAGGTTGTCACGAGAATTAAACTCGGGTTTTAGTTGCTGACCGAGTCCCTGCAGATTTTCTGGTCTTTTGGTGAGCTGGACCAGCGATCCATGGTTTGATTTTATTGTATTAAAACGTTTTATAACATATAAACACAGAATTTGCGCAGCGAGAGAAACGCTGCAAGAGGCGGAGCAGCTGTCAGTCAAGTTCACCAGAGCACGGGGGGTGGCTCTGAGGGGAGGGAGCAGAATGCTTTCCCTGTTCAAAATATCCAATGGTTTTGTTCCTAAGCAGAGGCCACGCCTCCAGCAAGAAACGTTTTTCAATGGGAAAAGTCCAGACCCTAGTACGAAGCGAAGTGAAGGACAAGGGTCTGGTTTAAACCAGGCTAATAACTTGCGGGTGCTGCTGTGTGCCTTGTCTGAGGTCTCTAACGGTTCGACTTATCACGTCCACCCTGGAGAAGAGGGATCCTGAAGTGATGCGCCAACTGCTTTTGTTAAAAAACTATAACTTGGAGGATTTTGAAAAAACTGATTGAATATTGTGTATACTGTATATGTGTTTAGCTGCGTTATTAGGTGTGTGATTTTATTTCTTTTGGGATGGACCTCAGGAATTGAGGTCCAAAGGGGGTTTGTTATGAAATAAAATGTGTTTTTGTCCTCGTGTTTTTATTCTCCAAGAGGGGTTTTCAAACAGTGTTAAAATGACCAGTCTCTCTCTTATGAAATCTGTTCCGGTGAAGTTCTTAAAGAATGATCAGTTTGTGCCTGTCCTGCAGGCTTGGAGCATGATGAGGAGACCTGGCGCCTCTTTGTCAGTTTTACGACTTTGTAGAATATATGACTGGGAGAAGTCCACTGAAAGCCACTCTCTGGTTCTGCATGTTTGCTCAGTCAGGGAGTGTCAGAACAAGCCCTAATCTATGTGTGTCTTTGGTGTGGTTTGGTGTCCAGTTGCACTGATTGGTCACTTGGTGGTCTACTAGTGTGTGTGATTTGTGGGTGCTCAGCATTGCTGTATATTTAGTTTTGGAAACCAGAGTAAGCTGAAACCCCCTGAGGCCTGGGTAAACCAGAACAGAAGCTTTCTGGCAGTGGGGTAGGACAAGAAAACAAAGCAAAACTGCTCTTATTGGTTAAGGCAGGAAACACCCTACAAGAAAACAAAGCAAAACTTCTCTTATTGGTTGAGAGCAGAAAACGCCCCACAGAAGAGTATAAAAATATAAGTTTCCCTCCAACAGACAACGCAGAAGCAGGCCACAAGGGACCAACCCATCAGGTTGCATGCTGTCTCCATGAATGCGCATTCCATCCATCCATCCATCCATCCATCTTCTTCCGCTTGGATGGCGGTAATGCACATCTTCAGTTTCTTGCCAACTACCGCCATTCAAATCCACAAGGAGAAGAAGAAAAATTTCTTTTAGATACCGGTATTTCTGTATTTAACGTTTTTGGAAATTCACTTTAACAATGGAAATGTTTGTCTTATTTAGAGGGAGTCAACGCATTACACTGAAAGCAGAAGATCTTACTGTCAACAAGATTTCTTTAATATTCCAAGTAAGTTATTAAATCATTACATTTGATAATGTTGTATGTTTAACAATAATTGACCGTAGGCTAACACTAACTTTTCTCGCTAAGCTCTTACAATACTTATGGATTTAATAGCCCACAATTGTATTTAAATCTTATGTTTTGAATCATTGGCATCAAGTCTGGTGGAATTTGTAATAACATAGGGCGAATACGACTTCAGTAATTCTTAGTTTAAAGTAATAAAAATTAAGTGTATACCACACCACGTTTTATAAAAAAAAAATCAATTTATTATTTACCATTTAACTTTTTTCTTTCTTTCAGGTGCGTGCTGACTCTATTTTCTTGACTGTGGATGACAACCCAGGTGTGTTGCCTGATAATGATGGGGCTTTCAATACATTTGAATTAACAAGCAGTAGCCACTATGAGGTCCATGGTGAGACCACTAGTGACACCTCAATCCCAGCATCAACTGAAGCTCCTGTGAGATTTGCCTTTCGCCGCCCCCAAAGTGCAACTGCATCAACTTCCTCCTCTAGACCTCAGGCTCCAAGAATCTGTGGAGTAAAGATGATGCAACGGTAAAACTATAATAGGTTTTATAACATGCATCTAAATTGGTGTTTTGTTTACACTTAGGAGTGTCCTTGTAGCTGAGGTAATCGATGGGACCCTCGAAACAAAAAAAACTATTACAGTTAATTTTTCTGAGTTTGAAGCTTCAGTGGCCAGCATCACAGCCAAAGTGGTTGATGCTCTTGGGCAGGATGAGCCCATTGTCCTAATTGACAGTCACCACAATGAAATTGTGGACTGTGAAGGAACAAGAGGTAACTACTGTACATTTTAATTAAAACTGAAACTGGAGATCACATTATTTTTCTATGATGAAAACTGAGTTTAACTTGAATGTTTGGTGTTTTATAAAACGATTAGGTACTGCTTTCTGGAAGCAGCATGCTCGAAAAATATATGCTGTGCCCGAGGGACACCTGCAAAGGCTGAGAGGAACTAAAAGAAGGAGAGAAAGGTCATTGTTTAAGCTTACATCCTGAAGTTTCAGTTGTGTGAGTGTTTTGCTGTACTGAAACAATTATGGTTTATGTTTTCAGTCGACAAGAGGACACAGGACTGCCAGATGTATTGGACCAAATTGAGGAGGTCGTTACAGCAGCACAGGGACTGCAGGATATTTCAAAAACCCTGAAGGACCTTGTTCAGCTTGTGCAGGCCAATCCGCACACAGCACTGTGCCTTAATGAGAGTCAGGCTGCAGCTGTGAGAGATGCTTTTGCATGCATCATATGTAAAGGTAATTTTATTGATTTTAGCTTGCTATGTAGAATATTAGATAGTTCATATTGATGAGTATTGGCTATACCAAGCAAATAAAATGTAAAACTTGTTTAAGAAACATTGTGCAATGTTGCAATTATACTAACATGTTACCCATTTGTATGTTAAATACAGACCCTATGAAGCAGCCAATGTTTGAGGAGTGCTGCAAAAGTCTCCTTGGTTGCCAGTCTTGCATGCTGCAATGGCAGGACAGCCATACTGTCCAAAGTGTCGTGGGGACGATTTTGAAATGCACGTGCAATCTGTTGTGGGGCTGGATGATGCAGTGGCTGCTCTGCGCAATATTATTTGTTGAACAGGTTCATGTTGTTGAGAATGTTCAGGGATGTTAATACAGTTCAAGTTCAACTTGTGAAGTTCCCATTTTTATCCACCTTATTCTTGGGGTCGTCACTGTAGACGCGAGTATGGGACTTACTTCCGTTTGACCCCGGAAGTAGAAGTTCTGCATTGGCTCCTCGTTGTTTACTTGCTGATCTGTACGCGTTGTAGAAGTTCTGTTAAAGTTCTGTTTTCTGTTGTTTCGAGCTAATATTGTCACGAAGATGTCCTTGCGGAGCTCGGGTACCTGTTGCGCTGTTCGTGTTCACCAGTACTACCGAATGTGAGCCATTCGGATATTCTACCTATAGTTCCCATGGGAGTTAGTCAAATGGCTCATTGAATTAGCATTTTTGCAGCCATTGGTATGTATATGAGGCCATTCTGTTGGCGTGGAGGAGACCTTGGGGGGCATATTTACATATGAATATATATGTAGCAGTGGCGGCTGGTGATTTTTTTTAATGGGGGGGTGCAATCTAGTGGTCATGAGTCAGCACAAACATGAGTCTGTGAGCAGATTAAAGAAGATTTATTTGAAAGTAATTCGCATTTGTTTATAGAGTCAAGCCCGCATGGCACTGGAAAAGGTGTTGATGATTTCAATTGTTTTTTTATTTCACTTTTATTCTTTAAAAAAGTGCTCATCAGCAAGCTGGGAAATTACAATACAGTATTTCTATTTGCAACATTAATTCCTGTAATTTTTTTCCCCTTAATTTTAACAGAGAGAATTTGCATGGCCAGAAGAAATAAGTATGAGGAGACTGGACACCCCTGTCTGAGACCCCTTTTCAAATAAAATCTTTTGGAGCGGCCATGTGACAACTTTATAGATGCATTACAATTCTTATATATTTGACATCTTTTAATAAATATTTGTCCATATCCAAATACTTCTAGCACTTTAAACAAAAATGTATGTTCAACAGTGTCAAATGCTTAAAAAAAAATCCAGAAATACTTTGTAATATGAATCCATCCCCCTCTATTAAATCTGAGTAATCTAACAGATCTAATATAAGTCTGATGTTATAAGTTATCCAAAGTATGTCTACCTGGTATGAATCCAGATTGGGTTTCACCAACCACTTCTTCAAGAGTATTTTTTATTTTTTTAGCAATAAGACCTGCGGTTCCCAACAACGGTTGGGAATACGGATGCGTTCGACATTGGCGTCGGCGTTCACCAAGGCTCGATACTCAGCCCACTGTTATTTATCACAGTAATGGAAGAAATCACGAAGTCGATACGCACTGGCGACATTTGGAATCTGATGTACGCAGACAATATCATTCTAACAGCCACATCAGAACAGAGCGCGGCACGAATGTTTGAAGAATGGAACGCTCGACTCACCGACCATGGGTTCAAAATCAACATTGACAAAACAAAAGCGATGAACACTGGCGAATTTGTCGAATCCACACCCACTGGTCGTTGGCCCTGTTCAGTTTGCAAAGCTGGTGTGGGCAGCAATTCTATCATGTGTCAACAGTGCCAACAGTGGTGTCACAAACGTTGTTCAAAAATAAGTGGTCCATTGTCGAAAGCGACCAATTTCGTTTGTCCTACTTGCATCAATCCACGACAACAAGTACAGCGCAACAATACAATTGGAGCTGTTGGTGTCAAAACAGTCAAGTCGTTTCAATATCTAGGGGATGTGTTGGACTGTACTGGAACAGCCGAAGCTGCCATTCGGGCACGTATACGTGTGGCGTGGAATAAATGGCATCTACTCGCTTCTATACTGATGCGGCGCGACATCCCACTACTCTACGTTCAAGACTCTATGGCTCAGTGATGCGTCCCGTGCTGTTGTATGGCGCAGAAACATGGCCAATGACAACAAAACTCGAACAGCAACTTCACCGAACCGACATGAAAATGCTCCGATGGATGCAACGCATTAGTCTTAAAGATCACATCCAATCGACTGAAATCCTGCGTCGAGCTGGCTTATGTGCGATTAAGGACGCATGCCGGCGACACCGTTTGCGAGGGTTCTTTCATGTTATACAAAGTGAAAACAGTGCTATACAGTACTTGCTATTGAAAACCTTGAAGTACCTGGCACCCGTCCCAAAGGCCGTCCGAAAAAGACCTGGGCGCAAACGATTCAACAAGATCTGAAAGCGCTGAACCTCAATGAACTGGATGCAACTGACCGCCTAATCTGGCATCAAGAACTTGGCGACAAAGATGTAGCGTCCCACCCCGGAATCGGGAAAACAGACGTTAAACAAAGATAGATAGATAGATAATACAACCTGCAATAATTCATTTTGGAGTAATGTGATTGGTCGCCAGGTGTCAGAAGCAGCTTGCCATTATAGGGAGGTTTCAGGACGTCTTCTTAAAAAAAAAAAAAAAAACTTGCCCTCTTCCTTGCTGTTTTCTCAAACTCTAACTAATTTGAGGCAATCCTGGCCAAAGTGGTTCAAAATATCCTGATGCATGCTCAATAATCCAGGTAGAAAAATTTAAAAAAGTTAAGTCTGTTCCTTTGGACCACAAACCCACCCACACAGACCAGTACTGTATTTGCAGTTTGACTCCCATCGCCCTCTGGAGCACAAGTTAGGAGTCATCAGGACTCTGTATCACAGAGCAGACAGCGTCCCACTAACTCAGGAGCCAGACAGAAGGAGAAATCACACACAAAACAGGCTCTAGAGAAATGTGGATATCCTAACTGGGCCTTCCTGAAAGCAGAGAAGAAACCCAAACAGGACTCCAGCCAGCCATCAGGTGAAAAGAAGGAACCCAGACCAGTGGTCATTCCGTATGTTGCGGGAGTTTCAGAGACATTGAGACGTTTATTTTCTAAACACAACGTCCCAGTGGCTTTTAAACCCCAAAATACATTACGGCAAAGACTGGTTCATCCCAAAGATCCAGTCCCCCGGCACAAACAGAGTAATGTATGCTGTTCAGTGTCAGGAGGGCTGTGATCAGTCTTATATCGGGGAAACTAAACAGCCACTGGCCAAAAGGATGGCCCAGCACAGAAGATCAACATCATCAGGTCAGGACTCTGCAGTCTACACTCATCTCCAGGCCAGTGGTCACTCTTTCAGGGATGAAGATGTTCACATCCTTGATAGAGAGGAACAATGGTTTGAGAGAGGAGTAAAGGAGGCCATCTTTGTGAAAAGAAACCGTCCATCATTAAACAGGGGTGGAGGCCTCCGGGTTCAACTGTCCCCCTCTTACAATGCTGTTATTGCTAGTATCACTCAGCCCTCTGTGAATAGCAAACAACCATCAGGGTGCTAACGATCCATCATTAGGCTGATGGTCCTCCTTGATCATGCGAGCAGCTGGTTTTGGCTGTCATCAGCCAACTGGTTGATCACTGTGAGAGGTATTTATAAGACTGAGCTGAATACAGCAGCTCAGACTGAGGAAGTATTTCGGAGGAAAGACTACATATTTCTACAATTTTTTTTGTTTTGTTTTTTGAATACCCAGAGGACCAAACTTAGCTTTTTAAGATTTAGACTTGAATTAAGCTTTTACTGCTAATTCTAAACTTGACTTTATATCTGAAGTTCACAAATTAAAATTCCATATGTGAATTTATTCCAATCGGCTTTGTACATAAAAACAATTTAATAAATAAAGCAGTAAACAAGGACGGTTTGTCATTAAAATTTACAATTTTTATTTACAATATAGTTTAACGAAACATATTCAAAAACATTTACACGTTATCAATAAAAAAACATTCTGGGAAATAAGTACAGTAGCAGTGGGCAGCACGGTGGCACAACTGGTAGAGCTGCTGCCTCTCAGCGAGAAGGTTGCCGGTTCAAATCCCGGTCCGGGGCCTTTCTGGGTGGAGTTTGCATGTTCTCCCCGTGCATGCGTGGGTTTCCTCCGGGTACTCCGGTTTCCTCCCACAGACCAA
The DNA here is from genome assembly GCA_038048925.1 of Garcialebias charrua. Taxonomy (NCBI): domain Eukaryota; kingdom Metazoa; phylum Chordata; class Actinopteri; order Cyprinodontiformes; family Rivulidae; genus Garcialebias; species Garcialebias charrua. The sequence goes on along the minus strand of JBBPBX010026380.1, from coordinate 11,511 downwards.
AAAACATGCTTGTTAGGCTGATTGGTGACTCTAAATTGACCCTAGGTGTGAGTGTGAGAGTGGATGGTTGTTTGGTGTGAGTGAGACAGGTCCCTCTTGTAAATGAGTCCCCGTGACTCAACGAGGCTAGCCTGTATAAATAAAGGTTGAATGAACAGTACTGTACAGAAATAAATAAATGAAATAATAATTGTTACTGCCATCTAGTGGTCGTTTTGAGAAACCTCAAGTTTAATTGTGTGACATTTGCAGTTAAAACAGAATTTCTTGTTACGAATTAAACTCTAAAATGAGAATTAATGGTTCCCAAATAATATCACAATGTAAGTAAATGCTTTGCAACAGTGGAAGCACGAAAGATTCTGTCTGCACAGCATCACATTCAGTCAGACACTAACCACAGGAGACACCCGCATACTGAGGTCAGACTACCCTGCCAGACAGACTCAACTTTTTCTGTTTGGTTTGACAGGCATACTGACACTCCCACAAAACTCCTCTGTAAGCCAGAGGAACACGTAGTCAGGTGTGAAAGGCTCTGAAGCAGGTAATGCCTGACGGTGTCTCACCCAGAGTCCTAAAGGTCTGTGCAGACCTGCTGTGCCTTCACCCCCACTGGCTGTCCGTTCATTTCAGAGTTCATTTTAAGATTCTTTGATTTGTTTTATAAGTTTCTTTCTCCATCTTTCTTCTCTGAGCTGCTTCACATGTATTCTGGGTGCCTCCGGTCAGATGATAGATAGATAATTTTATTTGTCCCCGTAGGGAAATTAGTTTGCAACATTGTCAGCAGGCATTTACTAGGACATACAAACATGACATTAACATCCATCATTACAGCAAAGACATTTGTGCTCAGTAAGTCATGATACCTTAGTATTATTTATCAATTTAATTGCTTGTGGTATGAAAGAAAATTTGATCAGCTGCTCCTGGAGGTGCGGAGGTCCAAACGGAGGCTCGGCGGGAATAGAGGTCCAACTTCCAGTTTCTGTCCATGAGACTGACACATTGTCCAGTTTTAAGACTGGGCTTAAGTCCTTTTTTGATAAATCCTATAAGTCGGGTGGGCTTGGGTTTCCTGAGCTGCTATAGGTTTATACTGCTGGAGGACAAATTGACCACATGTCCTCACTCTGTTTCTGTCTACTCTACCTGTTTGTATTTGTAATTATTTATATCTTAACACACTTTTTTTCCCTCTTTCCTCCAAGTACACCTGTCATTCTGTGTTTGTTTCTATTTCCTGCTCCTCTCAAAGCCGGTCGGAGCAGATGGCCACTCGTCCTGAGCCTGGTTCTGCTGGAGGTTTCTTCCTGTTAAAAGGGAGTTTTTCCTTTCCACTGTCTCCTTTGTGCTTGCTCAGGATACTGAGATGAATATTCAACACAATCTGCTGCTTCCTTAGATAGAGAACTTTGGAGCAGCGTCATAAAATCAAATGCTCAGCAGGTTAAATAAATATAAATGTGTACAAAAACAAATATATAGTACAAAGTATAAAGGACAGTATTAGAAAAAAATCTTATAGGTCTAAGTAAGTCTAATTATTGTCCCCCCTCGACTTCTAAATGAGGTCTTTCCTATTCTGGGACCCTCTATTCTCTCTATTGCGAACAGTACCGGTAGTCTACCTGCAGGTGTGGTGCCAAAAAGTTTTAAACATGATGCTGTTCGGCCTTTGCTGAAAAAAATCCTAACCATGACCCCTCAGTGGTGTCCAACTTGTTTGTTTATGTTTATTAAATTTGTTCATTTTTTTTACAAAAGAAACACAATACAAGACAATCCCATTAATGATACGTACACAATGTAAAAAAAATGAAAGGTAGCAGAAAGAAGAATAAATCTTATTATATCTGCCCCTTTTTTCAAACAAGCAGATTAAACAATAAAAATATTTCACCAGCAGTACAAAATGACTAACTCTTTCTAATTTTCTAATAATACTAATACATAACTAATAATTGATACAATACACATTATGCTAATTCATATAGTGAATTTTTTCAATTTTTCTCTCGGTTTTCAAATCCCGGTTAAAAACTCACTACTACTCCATCGCTTTCAATGCCAGCTGATTTGTACTGGATCGTTTGATTTATGATCTGCAATGTTTTTATGTTTTTCGTGTTGTACTTCATTGTATGTGTTGCCTGTTGCGTGTTTGTTTGTCCAGCACTTTGGTGTGGACTTGTTCCTGTTTAAAGTGCTTTATAAATAAAATGGTATGGTATGGTATGGTATATATATTTTTTAACAAATTCCTTTTGATCATTTTCTTAAATGTAAACAGTGACTTGGCATTTTTAACTACATTCTCCAAGCCATTCCATAATCTAATTCCCTGGATTGAGGTAGAACGTCCCTTCAAACTAGTTCTGAATTGTGGTTTTACAAACATCTCTGTCCCCTTAAGATTATAACAACTTTGTCTTTTAACAAAATTCATTTGGATATTTAAAGGTAATTCGTTATTCTGAGCCCTATACATAATTGATAAAATATTATAATCAACCAAATCATGGAACTTCAATAATTTCAGTTGATAAAATAATGTACTGGATGGATGACAGTAATGTTTTCTAGTGATAATTCTTACAGCTCTTTTCTGTAATACAAAAATAGGCTTTGTGATTGTTTTACACGCTTTCCCCCAAACATCAATACAATAGATTAAGTGTGGAACAATGATTGTGTTATACAACAAATACAGAGCTTTATCATTCAATAGGTCTCTGACTTTGTATAGTACTGCAATCGATTTAGCTATTTTTATTCTTACAGAATTTATGTGTTGTTTCCATGTCAGTTTGTCATCAATGATAACACCCAAAAACTTCACCTCACTCACTCTACAAATCTCAACACCCTCAATTTTGAGTGGAACATCAACAGTTTTCTTTTTATTACTGAATATCATGTAATTAGTTTTTTCTAGATTTAATGATAATTTATTGATTTTAAACCAAGTTTGTATTTTGGTAAATTCTGTCTTTATCAATTCCAACATTTGTTCTATATCTTCACCTAAACAGAAAAATGTGGTATCATCAGCAAAAAGTATACATTTAAGGAGTCCTGACACATTTACCAAGTCATTCACATATAAAATAAATAGCTTTGGTCCAAGCACAGAGCCCTGGGGAACTCCACATGTGATATTACAGAGGTCAGATCTTACATCATTTATTTGTACAAATTGTTTCCTATCTTTCAAATAGCTAGATACCCACTGTAATGCTGGTCCTCTAATACCATATTTGTTCAGTTTTTCAAGGAGAATGGTGTGATCAATAGTATCGAATGCTTTTTTTAAATCAACAAAAATACTGACACAATATTGTTTTTGATCGACAGCAGTAGTTATTTGTTCCATTAATTCCATGAGAGCCATTGATGTAGAGTTTTTAGCTCTGAACCCATATTGACTGTTGCTTAGAATATTTTGTTTGTCTATAAATTGATCTAGTCTGTTCACAAATAGTTTTTCAAGAATTTTAGAAAACTGTGGTAACAAGGATATAGGTCTATAATTGTTGAACACACATTTATCACCATTTTTAAAAAGAGGAACTACCTTAGCTACTTTCATATTATCTGGAAATATTCCTGTTGAAAATGATAAGTTACATATATATGTAAACGGCTCAATAACATGGCTCATTATATCCTTTACAAACATCATATCCATGTCCACCCAGTCCTTTGATCTCTTGTCTGTAAGATTTTTTACTACCTTCATTATTTCCTCTTTGTTAGTTCCATTTAGAAAAATACTGTTTGCACAGCCTGTAATTGAATGGCTCACATTATTATCTACTTTTGGTATTTTACTTCAGCTCTGTCTCTAGACTCCCATTTGTTTCAAAACTACTGGAAAAAATAATTGAGTCCCAGTTAAAATATTTGGAGGATCACTCTATTTTGGAGGTGTTCAAAGCTTCAAATCTCTCCACAGCACTGAGACTGCTCTGTTGAAGGTCTAATGACATTTTCATAGCCACAGATGCAGATGATTCTGTTTTGCTTGTCCTATTGGACCTTACATCCGCTTTTGACACCATCGACCATGAGATCCTCATTTCTAGGCTGGAGCAGTGGGTGGAGAGGTCAGCCCTCAAATGGTAGAGTCTACCTTTCTGACGGAACCTTTTGTGTCAACATCAAGGGCTTTAGTTCAACATTGGCAGCTTTTTGGTGGGGGATACCGCAGGGGTCCATCCTCGGTCCTCTTCTCTTTTCTTTATACCTGCTATGCTATGTGCTTTGCTTGTTTGTTTCTGCTGTACAGCACTTTGGTTGGTTTCGTTGCTGTTTTAAGTGCTCTATAATAAAGTGGTATGGTATGGTATGGTGTATGGTATAGTATTTTATGGTATGGTATGACAAAGAAAATTATGATTCAATACAAAAATTATTCTCAGTTTGTGTCTGAGATGTAAAGTTTCCAGAACTTTGAATAGACAGGTGGTCTCTCTGTGAGCTTCAGGGTTTTTATCTTGAAAAAGTAGATCCTCAACAAGAGAACCGTCAAATGCCAAAAGAAGCAGCAGCTTTCAAGTTTCTGGAGAAGTAAA
>JBBPBX010026379.1:9314-20907 GCA_038048925.1 Garcialebias charrua | reverse complement strand
CATAAGCTGATTGGATTCTCTTGGTCCAGTTCCTGCAATAGTCCACTCATTTTGGGCCTGCAAATGTTTCTATTGACCTTATTTTGGGTTTTGTCTTGCAACATGATAATTCCTAATCATTTTTATACATGTCAACTCTACTCCCCAAAACAACAAACCGGTCTTTTCAGAATAAGGTTTTCAAAAACTTTTTAAACATTACATATCCAGTACTTAATGTAAAACAATAACTATGTATAAAAAGGCGAAAAACAAAACAAGAATCACTAAAAAGCAAACAAGGTATAAAAAAAGAACATTTAGTTGAAAAATGTCCCAATAATTTTTAGTTTGTTGGACATTTTAAAGGGGACCACACATGCAAAATTCACTTTTTAATGTTTTTTTACTAAACTTTGGGTATTTACTTCATAAAAAAACAGTCCTTGTGCCAAAAAAATGCACCCAGTGGTTTATTTACTCTAAGTAGATTTATTTATTTTTGATAAATACACCAGGATTCACACTTCCTGCATTTATTGACGTCACAAGCCGCCAGCCAATCAGATCAAACCTGAGTCCAGCCCCTCACCTAGCAACCCCTGGTTAGGCTCAACCCACTTCTGTATTAAACACATGACTGTTGTTTTTCATGATTTCATCTCATCTTTTGTTTATATGTTCTTAATTTCATGTGTACAGCACTTTGTTGCAGCTGTGTTTTTTTAAATGGCTTTATAAATAAAGTATAATTGTTATTTTTATGTTTTAGTTCAATTTTTAGTGTATTTGCGATCGCTGCCAACGCGCAGCCGGCAAAAATTAAACGAGCGGACCACAGGCGGAAGGACCGGGTTCGACGGGACCCTCTTCCGGCGCGATGGAGCGGAGCTTCAACTGTACAGCCTTGCAGCAGCCTCGCAGCAGGCTCGCAGCAAGAGGACCTTCTCCTTACAGATTAATTTACGGGAGACACTTGGTGAACTTTGTGTTGTCTTCACTGGAACAGCGATAACTCCCAAAATCTCCGCGTGCTTCACGAGCGGAGCTGGCGAAAACCGGAAGAGGAACAAGCTAACATTAGCTTCGGATTCGGGTGGTCTAATGCTAAAAGGAGCAGCAAACTGCGGCGCGCTCAGACGGGTTTCGGTAAGTTATCTTAAGCTAACACTAACAGTAAGTCAAATGAGTAATAAAAAAAGAGCTAATTTTAAAACAACAACACATTACAGATACTGGCTGTTACAGAGGGCGTGAACAGATCGTTGAAGGGCGTGGACTTCAAGAAACCGGTCGTTCAAAACGAAAGTTAAAAATGGCAGAATTAAAAAGGGTATAATTGATTATCTAATAATTATTTTGTGCATTAAATTGAAGGAATAGGGTCTAGATAGCACACAGAAATAACATAAAATTTAAAAAAATGCATCTGAGGTCCCCTTTAAAAATAAAAAATCTCTACAAAATATCAACTTATATTTGCTTGCTGACAAAAAGAAAGTGGAATGATTATACTTGTGCTTGTGTCTGTAACAGTTTGATTAAATGACCACACAGACCATATAGTCTTTACTTTGCCTTTGAACATTCATAAATCACACATGATTGTGATGTCATGTCTTCAATTTCAGGTCTTTCTGGCAGCGCAATCTATTTGTTGCAAATTATCTGTTTCTACCTGTTGATTCTGGGTCCAGCGGACCATGGCCGCATTAATTCATCTTCACAGGGGGGCTGGTGCCCTCCTCAGCCCAATACAAACTACAGTTGGGACAATACAAGCTACAGTTGGTCCTCCACAACGGATTTGTTTGCCCATTTAATTTGTGATGCCTTATGGTCTGAAACTTTTCTGCACCATTCATATTACTGTCCTTATTTTCAGTTCTCAGACTACCTGGAATCATTGAATCTTATCAACACATCTGGATCTGCCCATCACTGCAACTTTCATTGTTTTTGGGTTCTGAATGATCGTGTCTTCATTAATGTTTCACATGGTTCAATTATGGGGGCAAAATGTCACACTGTTAACTCCTGTAATTACACATCAGTGACAAAGAAGTCAAGTAAATGTCTGATATTAATGTTGTTATTGATCTCAGGGATTCAGCCCAACCCAGGGCCAATCACTAACTACTGTACACCTAATGAGTTTAAAAATATTTCAGGTCTCCGTTTTCTGCATGTAAACGCTCGTAGCCTTCTAAAAAAACTTGATGAATTGAAAATCCTAATCACTTCTTCTGGGGCAGATGTGATCGTTATCTCTGAAACTTGGCTCAACAATTCTGTTTTGAAAAATGACCTGGCAATCAATGAATTTAAGATCTATCGTTGTGATCGTAATACAAGGGGAGGTGGAGTCGCTATTTACATCAGAGATTCTTTGGCTGCCAGGATTGCATCTAAAAAAACAATCGCAAACCAGTTTGAGGCTTTAGCTGTGAACATCACTTTGAAAGGAGGTCAGCCCTTAACTGTTGTTGGTTGTTATCGTCCCCCCTCCGCAACACCTGAAGCTCTGTCCTCCCTGACTGAATTCATAGGAAATTTAAAACACAATGAGATTGTTATGGCTGGAGATTTCAACATTGATTGGAATAAGTCGACCCCCCTCTGTGATAAATTCAAGGAATGTTGCCTATCTCTCAATCTAACACAACTTATCGATTCTCCCACCAGACCAAACATAAAATGTCCCGAAAAATCTTCCACCTTAGATCTGTTTTTCACAAATGCACCTCACAAATTTCCTGGTATAGGTGTATTTGCTAACGTTTTGAGTGATCATTCCGTAATAGCAGCTCTTAGATCTACTAAACTTCCACCTGCTAAGCCCAGAATAATTCAAAAAAGGGATTTGAAACGTTTCAGTGAACAGTCATTCCTTTGGGATCTATCCCACTTTGATTGGCAACGTATCCTACAAATCAATGACGTGAACACCGCTTGGAACTATTTTCATGATAGTTTCATTTACTTTGTAAACAAACACGCTCCTTTCCGGCAGTTCAGGATAAAGGGCCGTGACAGCCCCTGGTTTACTCCTGAACTAGCCGATCTCTTTGTTCTGTGCTTGGACCAAAGTTATTTATTTTATATGTGAATGACTTGGTAAATGTGTCAGGACTACTTAAATGTGTTCTTTTTGCCGATGACACCACATTTTTCTGTTCGGGTAATGACATAAAACAGATTTTCGATATGATGAAAACAGAATTTATAAAAATACAAACTTGGTTTAAATTAAACAAATTATCTTTGAATTTAGATAAAACTAATTACATGATATTCAGTAACAAAAAGAGAATTGTTGATGACGATCCATTTGAAATTGAAGATGTTGTGATCTGTAAAGTGAGTGAAGTGAAGTTTCTGGGTGTTATCATTGATGACAAACTGACGTGGAAACATCATGTAAATTCCATTTTAAAAAAAATAGCTAGATCAATTGCAGTACTGTATAAAGTCAGGGATTTTTTAATTGATAAAGTTTTACATATGTTGTACAACACAATCATTGCTCCACATTTAATCTATTGTATTGAGGTTTGGGGAAAAGCGTGCAAAACTATTACAAAGCCTGTTTTTATTTTACAAAAGAGAGCTGTAAGAGTAATCACCAGAAAACATTTCAGTCACCCATCAAACACTTTGTTTCTTCAGCTAAACTTATTGAAATTCCAGGAATTGGTAGAATATAGTATTTTATCAGTTATGTATAGGGCTCATAAAAACACATTACCTTTAAATATTCAAAGAAACTTTATAAAAAGACAAAGTTATTACAATCTCAAAGGGACAGAGATATTCATCAAACCACAATTTAGAACCAGCTTAAAGGGACGGTCTACCTCAATTCAGGGAGTTCGATTGTGGAATGCTCTGGAGAGTGATGTTAAAAATGAAAAATCAATGCATACATTTAAGAAAAAGGTCAAAAAGGATTTGCTCAAAAACTATATATGATGTAACCTTGCGTGTTAGCTTAGTGCGTTTGTGTATTACAGTTAGAAAAATTAAGTAGAGTTAGTCATTTTGTGAAGCAGTTTGTGTATTACAGTTAGAAAAATTAAGTAGAATTATTCATTTTTGTGATGTATTTTGTGTATTACAGTTAGGAATATTAAGTAGAATTATTCATTTTGTGAACATCTTGATGTTGTGCCATCTTTTAGTTTGTGTATTACAGTTAGGAAAATTAAGTAAAAAAAAAAAAAAGGAAAATTAAAGAAAAAAAAAATATGATGTAGTTTGTGTATTAGTTAGAAAAATTGTGTATTAGTTAGAAAAAGAATTATTCATTTTGCTATTGTGTATTAGTTAGAAAAAGAATTATTCATTTTGTGATGTAGTTTGTGTATCAGTTAGAAAAATTAAGTAGAATTACGGGTGATGTAGTTTGTGTATTAGTTAGAAAAATTAAGTAGAATTATTCATTTTGTGATCTAGTTTATGTATTACAGTTAGAAAAATAAGTGGAATTATTCATTCTGTGATGTTGCTTGAAGGTTATCATTGGTTGAACAAACTGTGAAATAGGGGCAGATATAATAAGATTTCATCTTCTTTCTGCTCCCTTCATTTTATCCTACTTGTATTCTTGTATCTGATGAAACTGTCTTGTATTGTTCTTTAAAATGAATGAATAAACATCAATCAATCAATCAATCTCCTGCACTGGAGAGATCATCTTTGGGCCGCAGCAAGAAAATCATACTCAGACACTGATTGGTTGAAATTTCGGCAGCTAAGGAATAAATGCACAACTGCCATCAAAGCCGCAAAACGTAACTACTTCTTATCTCAGACCTCCAAAAATCTAAACGATCCTAAAAAATTCAGGAAAACCATCAAACCAACTTATGGACAATTTCCAATCAGGTTTTCGTAGACTGCATTCCACAGAAACAGCATTATTAAAAGTGTCCAGTGATGTGTTGATGGCAGCTGATTCTGGACATTACACTGTGTTTGTTGCCCTGGATCTGTCTTCAGCTTTTGATACTGTGGATCACACTGTTCTTATCAACAGATTGAGAGCTCTGTTTGGTATTTCTGGCACTGTTTTAAACTGGTTTAAGTCTTATTTGTCTGATAGGTCTTTTACTGTTTTTATGAACAATGTTCACTCAAATGTTTCTGAGCTGTCCTATGGGGTGCCCCAGGGTTCAGTTTTGGGCCCACTCTTATTTTTACTGTACATTCGCCCATTGAGTTTTATTTTCGATCGCTACAGTAACGTCTCATACCATGTCTATGCAGACGATATTCAAATCTACTGTTCCTTTCGATTGTCTGAATTTTACAAATTGACCGAACTCAGTAACTGCCTATCTGACATTAAAATTTGGCTTAATGACAACCACTTGCAGTTAAATGCTGCTAAGACTGAAACGCTTATCGTTGCTCCAGATGATAAAATCTTGGAAATAAGGAAGCATCTTGGGTTCTTAAATCCTTCGAACAAAAACAACCTTAGATATCTGGGTGTTCTCTTTGATAGCTCTCTGTCAATGGACAGTCATTGTAAACTGTTAGTTCGCAACTGTTTTTATCATTTAAGGAACATTTCAAAGTTGCGAGCTATTTTATCTAGGATAGAATTAGAAATGGTTGTCCATGCTTTTATTTCTTCTCGGTTGGATTATTGTAACGGCCTTTTAGTAGGGATAAGTAAATCCACCATGGCTTCTCTTCAGTCTGTGCAGAACGCTGCAGCCAGACTTTTGACTGGAACCCGCAGAACGGATCATATTACTCCTGTTCTGTACTCTCTCCACTGGCTTCCGATATATTTTAGGGTTCATTTTAAAATTTTGGTTTTAACTTTTAAAGCACTCCATGGTGAGACTCCCAAATATGTTTTTGGTTTTAACTTTTAAAGCACTCCATGGTGAGACTCCCAAATATGTTTTCAATCTTTTGAAGCCACTCTGTCAGTCTAGAACTCTGAGGTCTTCTAATCAGCTACTGCTGTCGGTCCCTAGAACCCATTTTAAAACCCGTGGTGATAGAGCATTTCAGGTGGTGGCACCGAGGCTCTGGAACGCTCTCCCTCTAACAATGCGCGGCTCCGAGTCGACTGATGCATTTAAGAGAAGTCTTAAGACTTATCTTTTTAAACAGGCTTATGGTTAATTGTACTTATCGATTTTAGAGTTTATCATGTGTAACCTTTTTGTATAGCATGTTTTAAGAGTGTATAATTTTAGTATAATTTTAGTATGATTTTATTATGTGTATTTCTTTTGTAAAGCACTTTGTGATTTTATATCTGTGAAAGGTGCTATATAAATAAAGTTTACTTACTACTTACTTACTTACTTACTTATCAGGCACCCCCCAATCATCTGACCTCCCATCACAATTTCTTGTTGACTCTGTTCCTGTGTCAAATAAGCACGAGATCCTGAACTGTTTCAATAAACATTTTGTTGCTTCTAGTTCATTATTTGACACAGTTACAAATGGAAAATCAGCCACTTTATCTAATAATCAAACTTCTACAAATCAAATCCCTCCTACAAGTCAACCATCAGTTAATCACACCTTCTCTTTTTCTCCGTTCTCAGTCAGTGAGGTAAATAAACTGTTAAATGATCTTGATCCTAAAAAATCTGCAGGTCCAGATGAACTTCCACCTTATTTCTTAAGGCTGGCTGCTCATATCATCACAGTCCCTATGACCCACATCTTTAATCTGTCCATAAGCAAAAACACCATTCCGGATGCTTGGAAAACAGCCTTTGTTCTTCCTTAATAATAATAATAATAATAAACTTTATTTGTATAGCACCTTCCTACAATGCCTTGCATTGACCAAGGTGCTTAACAGGATAAAAAGATGAATAAACTGGAACAATAAATCAGTGAAAATAGAATAAAAAACAACAGTAATAAAAGAAGGCAATGGAAATAAAAGAAATGCTACATACTAAAATACCAAAAGTAATAAAAGTTACACATTGAAAGCTTTTTTGAACAAGTGGGTCTTCAGTCTGGTTTTGAACAGAGTCAGATCAGAGGTGGCACGCAGCTCAAGGGGGAGGCTGTTCCAGGCTTTTGGGCCGGCAACAGAAAAGGACCGGTCTCCCCATTGTTTGTACCTTGAGCGAGGCACCTCCAGCAGGTGTTGACTGGCAGATCGTAAAGCTCTGCTGGGCTGATGGACTTTCAAAAGTTCTGAGATGTACAGAGGAGCAAGTCCATTCAGAGCTTTGAAAACAAACAGCAGCAGCTTGAACTGTATCCTGAACTGAACCGGGAGCCAGTGTAGAGAGGACAGGACAGGAGTGATGTGTTCATATTTTCGTGTGTTGGTCAAAAAGCGCGCGGCAGAGTTCTGTACAAGCTGTAAACGGGAGATGGAGGATTGATTAATACCAACATACAAAGCATTACAATAGTCAAGTCTGGAGGTCACAAAGGCATGGATGGCCTTCTCCAGATCACCACGGCTGAGAAATGACTTGACTTTGGAGAGCAGACGGAGCTGGAAAAAGCTGGTCTTGACAACAGAACTGATCTGTTTATCAAGCTTTAAGTTGGAGTCAAGCTGCACTCCAAGATTTCTGACCACCGGGTTGAAGTGGGGGAGGGGAAAACCAACACTGGGACTGGGAAGGATGTTGCTGGTGTCATCAGGTGCACCAAATAAAATGCATTCAGTTTTATCTGTGTTTAGGTGGAGGAAGTTTTGAGAGAGCCAGTGCTTAATGTCATTTAAGCAGTTGACAAGAGTGTTTGAACTGAGTGAGGTTCCTTTGCTGAAGGGAGGTGACCCCCACCTCACTGAACAATTATCGACCGATCTCTAAACTCTGCATCTTAGCCAAGGTTCTAGAAAAACTGATAAACTCTCAGATCAAAAATTATCTGGACTCATTTAACATCTTACCTCTCCATCAATCTGGTTTCAGGAAAAAACACAGCACAACAACTGCTTCTCTGAAGGTTCTGAATGATGTTGTTGAAGCATTGGATGCTAAGGATTATTGTGCTGCACTTTTCTTAGACCTGTCTAAAGCTTTTGACACTGTGGATCATAACATCCTGTGTCATAAGCTCTCAGAAATCGGTTTCTCTGATCACACCATCGGTTGGTTTTCTAACTATCTTTCCAATCGGAGGCAATGTGTTCAACATAACGGTACTTCTTCCAGCTATTTAACAGTTAAAAATGGTGTACCACAAGGCTCAGTTTTAGGACCAACTCTCTTTACAATCTACATAGCTAATGTAGGTCACTGCATCCCTGATGCATCCTTACATTTCTATGCTGATGATACAGTTGTTTACTGCCGAGCTAAAACAGTAGCTAAGGCTTTCCAGTTACTGCAATCTGCTTTTGACATCATCCAGTCAGATTTGTTCCGTCTCAAACTTGTCCTAAATGCTGATAAAACAAAAGGGATGTTTTTTTCAAGTAGGAAGGCGGTTCCAGCAGATCTTCCTCTGATTTTATCCTCAAATGGTGTCCCTATTGAGTTTGTTGATTCCTATAAATATCTGGGTATACTGGTCGATTCACATCTCTCTTTTAAACTCCACGTGGAAAACCTAGTGAAGAAACTGAAAGTTAAACTGGGTTTCTTTTTCAGAAACAGATCAATGGTGTAGTGGTTAGGGCGTTTGACTTGGGACCCGAAGGACGCGGGTTCGCGTCCCGGCCACTACACATCTTGGGGTGTCTATGAGTGCACACCTATTTCTCCAGCTCCCCGAGCGCCTTCTATGGCTGCTCACTGCACCGCCTGGTAGGTGGTTGGGTTAAATGCAGAGACGAATTTCGTCTGTGTATGGGAAACATACGCAGATGACAAGATTAGACAATTATTATTATTATTATTATTATTATGTCTAACACTGAATGCTAGGAAACACCTTGTATCTGTGACTTTCCTTCCCTCCATTGATTACGGTGACATTCTCTACATGAATGCTCCTACAAGCACCCTGCGGATGTTGGATGTGGTCTATCATGGTGCACTAAGATTCATAACTGGTTGTGATTATCGTACCCACCACTGCACCCTGTATTCACTGGTTAACTGGACATCATTAACCTCACGCAGACTCTTCCACTGGTACATTTTCATCTTTAAATCACTTCTTGGTCTGCTGCCCTCATACATCTCCTCCTACATGTCTTTGCGTGAGTGCAGCTACAGTGTGCGCTCTCAGGACATGATTACCTGCAGTGTTCCGTCAGTGAGGACTGAACTTGGAAAAAGGGCCTTCTCCTACTCCGCTCCTGCTTCATGGAATATCTTACAAAAAGATCTGAAGCTCTCGACCTTGACTTCTCTAAATGGTTTTCAGAATCTGTTGGAATCCTGGCAAAAACCAATGCAGATTTGTTCCTGTCTTTGATTTTATACATCTACCTTATAATGTTTTGCTAGTTTTTTGATACTTTGTTAAAAAAGTATTTCTCTCTTTTGTTTTTTTCTCTCTTTTGTTTTCTATTGTTTATTGTTTATTGTTTAAGGAAATTCTACCATTGCTGTTCATCGTTCTTTAGTTTTAGCAGGTCACTTTTGTAAATGAGCCCATGAGGCTCAATAAGATTTACCTGACTAAATAAAGGTTGAATGAATGAATGAGAACAGATGTGCTGGCCACCCCCCACACAGATGAGCTTTTACAAATGAAGGGAGCATCGCTGTCACAATTCTTGTGTTTTGTGGGGTTTTGGTCTTCTTGTGATTATTGTATTTACAAAGTAGTTTTCTTTAAGTCTGTTTTGCTGGTGTTTTCAATTTCCCCAGTGTTTTTCTCCTCATGCAGTCCCCCTGCTCCTCCCATTCTCACCTGATACTCAGTCTTTCCCCAGGTGTTTGTCATTGTGGCTCGTTAGTGTCCCTTTAAGTGCTTTGCCATTTTGTTTGTTCACTGTATGTGGATTATTTCTGCAGACAGTCATGTTCTGTTCCTCCTTGTCTCCCTGAGTTAATGTGTTTTGCTGCCACGTCAGCCTTTGTTTTTGCATTATTTAAATAAAGCCATTTTCTTTATTTTACCCTTGAGTTCCTCTGTCGAGTTCAACTAACTACTGAACATGACAACCTCAGAACCAAAAGTGGTGAAAAGCAGAGCTTTGCGCCTATGATATGGCTCTCAACACATTAATGTGATCACCATCTCCTTTGTATTAGTTTTAGAACCTGACAAATTAACTGAAGCTAGCAATTCTCTGTGGTTCACTAATTATTTTAACTAAATGCAAAGCTACCATGTGACATCACTGATCTTCCCTCAGTAATGAGCCTATTTGTAGTTTTTTTAATCCCACAGCAGAGTTGTCATGGTCAACCATAATATCGTGATTTCACCACATTATTAAACTGAAAAAATAGCTTAGCTTTTCACATGTTGACCATTTAGCCTCTCGTACTACTTCGCTTTGTGGCTCAAAGATGCAATAGTGTCAGTTGGCTAACAATTTCTTGCGAGATCATTAAAGTTCTATCTTATTGTATCTCATCTTATCTCTCTTGCTGTCTCGGTTTATTCATGATTCACACAGAGTTGGCCAAAAGGCGTCTATGCTCAGACTTGTGTTTTCGAAAGAGGTGTATATGTTGCAAATATGTGTGTGTATTCATGTGTTATCAAAATATCTCTCAACTAATTTTAATGAAACTTGCAGAAATTAATTATTGAATGTATGTCTACAACGTATTAACTTTTGCAGTCAATTTACTCCAATATGGCTGTTACAGTTTACAGAACTTGGAAACTCACAAAAAAATGTGATAACGGTACTCGGGGTGGGGCTACTTGCTCTGCTGTAACTGATAAAACAAAACCTGCTTGACTATTAGCAAAATATCTCATCAACTGTGGAACATATTAGAAGGACACTTGCAGAACTCAATCATTGGATGTAAATCTACAACTGGATAACTTTTAGAATAAATATGAATCAATTTTTTTGACACCGTTTATCATCATTAATCAATAAAATGGCTATATTTCAGCCAGTTTTACAGAAACTGAAATTGTTTTTTTGTTGTAGATGATAGTCTTTATCAACACTTACTCTAAGAGTTTTCTAAGATGTTTAATATTTCATGACATTGCACGTTATGCTATTTTCAAAGTTTTTCTGAAATGGCAGCAACTTCATTATTTCTCAAGATAGGAGATCTTATTCTAAAATTCTGGCATGAAATGCAGCGAGTGATATGCATTCCATCAAGAAACGCTAGGTTTTTCATTTTTTTCTGACAAACAGCACAAAACCAACAGTGACATACTGGAACTCAGTAACAGTAGAAGTATGTCTTTATAAGTCAAAGTATTAAAATGTTATTTGACTAATGATGTCTTAATAAATGTCTGCTAGTGGGTGATAGTGTGCATTTATTCACAACTGATCTAACAGGAGGCTAAAAAATAATGTGATTTAATGGAAAAGAGGTTTCTGGGTCTTTAGAGGTCATGTGCAATATAATTATGGATATGACTACACAAGACACTTACACAAAAGGCAGCAATCGGACCGGAGAACAGAAGGTTTAGCTGTTCTGTAGGCCCTAAGATGTTCACTCTTAAGTTTGAAAGAATGGCATAATGGTTCGAACATTCTTTAGCACAATATATA
>JBBPBX010026378.1:21721-32343 GCA_038048925.1 Garcialebias charrua | reverse complement strand
TGTGTGTGAGTGTGTGTGTGTGTGTGTGTTGGCCTGATCCCTCACCTCCTCGCCTCTCCCTCCACAGCTGGAATACTGACGGTGAGTAAATCTACAAAACAGAAAGTTATAAGAAGGATAAGGAAACAAAGTTAAGATAAGGGTCAATAATCAACACTAGGTAAAACAAACATACAAACAAACAAACAAACAAATAAACAGTTGGTCCTGACATAAAAGTCCCTAATTACTAATTATTGTTAAATTTCAAACATGGTGTACAATAATTTCTGAGACAATTAATCACGCAGTAAAATGTGTTAATGTGAAAGTGATGCTGAGTTTTCTGCAGAGGTCCCTCAGTGGAAGAACAATGTTAGAAACTAAGAGAATTAAGAGTTAAGACGCTCATTATGGGATGGATTTAGATCAGTCACTTCAATCTGACACCTTATGTCCTCAAATATCAGACGAGTCGACAACAGTCACCGTCTTTTTAAAGGAAAAATTAAACATTTTCCAGAAAATAATTCTGTTTTTGATTTGAACTGAATCAGACCAGAGTAAAACAACATTTGGCATCAATTTCTTAAAAAAAAAAAAAAAAAAAAACTTTAAACTTGTCATCTAAATAGTTTATTTTAATTGTTTTTTAAACAGCATGTTTGTTAAAGGAGAACGACAGAAAGGCTCAGATTTTAGATTCTTAAAAAAATCCATCCATCCATCCATCCATTTTCGTCCGCTTATCCGGGGTCGGGTCGCGGGGGTAGCAGCCTAAGTAGGGAGGCCCAGACTTCCCTCTCCCCAGCCACTTGGAGCAGCTCCTCTGGGGGAATCCCAAGGCGTTCCCAGGCCAGCCGAGAAACATAGTCCCTCCAGCGTGTCCTGGGTCTTCCTCTGGGTCTCCTCCCGGTGGGACATGCCCGGAACACCTCACCAGGGAGGCGTCCAGGAGGCATCCTAACCAGATGCCCGAGCCACCTCAACTGGCTCCTCTCGATGTGGAGAAGCAGCGGCTCTACTCCGAGTCCCTCCCGGATGACTGAGCTTCTCACCCTATCTCTAAGGGAGAGTCCAGACACCCTGCGGAGAAAACTCATTTCAGCCGCTTGTATCCGAGATCTTGTTCTTTCGGTCACAACCCAAAGCTCATGACCATAGATGAGGGTGGGAACGTAGATCGATCGGTAAATTGAGAGCTTTGCCTTTCGACTCAGCTCTCTCTTCACCACGACAGACCGGTACAGCGCCCGCTTCACTGCGGATGCTGCACCTATCCGCCTATCGATCTCACGCTCCAGTTTTCCCTCATTCGTGAACAAGACCCCGAGATACTTAAACTCCTCCACTTGGGGCAGGACCTCCTCCCCGACCCGGAGAGGGCATGCTACCCTTTTCCGGCTCAAGACCATGGCCTCGGATTTGGAGGAACTGATCCTCATCCCGGCCGCATCACACTCGGCTGCAAACCGCTCCAGCGAAAGCTGTAGATCACGATCTGATGAAGCCAATAGGACCACATCATCTGCAAAAAACAGAGAAGCGATTCTAAGGCCACCAAAACGGATCCTCTCAACACCTTGGCTGCGCCTAGAAATTCTGTCCATAAAAGTTATGAACAGAATCGGTGACAAAGGGCAACCTTGGCGGAGTCCAACTCTCACCGGAAACGAGCCTGACTTACTGCCGGCAATGCGGACCAAGCTCTGACACCGGTCGTACAGGGACCTAACAGCCCTTATCAAAGGGCCTGGTACCCCATACTCCCGGAGTACCCCCCACAGAACCCCCCGAGGGACGCGGTCGAATGCCTTTTCCAAGTCCACAAAGCACATGTAAACTGGTTGGGCAAACTCCCACGCGCCCTCCAGGACCTGCTGAGGGTGTAGAGCTGGTCCAGTGTTCCACGACCAGCACGAAAACCACACTGCTCCTCCTGAATCCGAGGTTCGACTATCCGACGGACCCTCCTCTCCAGAACCCCTGAATAGACCTTACCAGGGAGGCTTAAGAGTGTGATCCCCCTATAGTTGGAACACACCCTACGGTCCCCCTTTTTGAATAGGGGAACCACCACCCCAGTCTGCCAATCCAAGGGAACTGCCCCCGATGTCCACGCGATATTGCAGAGTCGCGTAAGCCAACACAACCCCACAACATCCAGAGCCCTAAGGAACTCAGGGCGAATCTCATCCACCCCCGGAGCCCTGCCACCGCAGAGCTTTTTAACCACCTCGGTGACCTCAGCACCAGAGATTGGAGAGCCCGACCCAAAGTCCCCAGGCTCCGCTTCCTCAGTGGAAGACGTGCCAGTAGGATTGAGGAGGTCTTCGAAGTACTCCGCCCACCGACTCACAACATCCCGAGTTGAGGTCAACAGCACGCCATCCCCACCATAAATGGTGTTGGTCGCGTACCGCTTTCCCCCCTGAGACGCCGGATGGTGGACCAGAATCGCCTCGAAGCCGTACGGAAGTCATTCTCCATGGCCTCTCCGAACTCCTCCCACGCCCGAGTTTTTGCCTCAGCAACCACCCGAGCCGCATGCCGCTTGGACTGTCGGTACCTATCTGCTGCTTCCGGGGTCCCACAGGCCAAAAAGGCCCAATAGGACTCCTTCTTCAGCCTGACAGCATCCCTCACCGCCGGTGTCCACCACCGGGTTCGAGGGTTGCCACCACGACAGGCACCAACAACCTTGCGGCCACAACTCTGATAAGCTGCCTCGACAATAGAGGCGCGGAACATGGCCCACTCGGACTCAATGTCCCCCGCCTCCCTCGGAACGTGTTCAAAGCTCTCCCGGAGGTGGGAGTTAAAGCTCCGTCTTACGGGAGACTCTGCCAGACGTTCCCAGCAGACCCTCACAATACGTTTGGGTCTGCCAGGTCTGACCGGCATCCTCCCCCACCATCGGAGCCAACTCACCACCAGGTAGTGGTCAGTTGACAGCTCCGCCCCTCTCTTCACCCGAGTGTCCAGGACATGCGGCCGCAGATCAGATGAGACGACAACAAAGTCGATCATCGAACTGCGACCTAGGGTGTCCTGGTGCCAAGAGCACATATGTACACCCTTATGCCTGAACATGGTGTTCGTTATGGACAATCCATGACGAGCACAGAAGTCCAACAACAAAACACCACTCGGGTTCAGATCAGGGGGGCCGTTCCTCCCAACCACACCCCTCCAGGTCTCACTGTCATTGCCCACGTGAGCGTTGAAGTCCCCCAGCAGAACAAGGGAGTCCCCAGGAGGCGCACTCTCCAATACCCCCTCCAAGGACTCCAAAAAGGGTGGGTAATCTGCGCTGCCGTTTGGCGCATAGGCACAAACAACAGTCAGAGCCCGTCCCCCCACACGTAGGCGAAGGGAGGCTACCCTCTCGTTCACCGGGGTGAACCCCAACGTACAGGCACCAAGATGGGGGGCAACAAGTATGCCCACTCCTGCTCGGCGCCTCTCACCAGGGGCAACTCCAGAGTAGAAGAGTGTCCAACCCCTCTCAAGGAAACTGGTTCCAGAGCCAGAGCCATGTGTTGAGGTGAGTCCGACTATTTCTAGCCGGAACCTCTCAACCTCACACACTAGCTCAGGCTCCTTCCCCACCAGAGAGGTGACATTCCATGTCCCAATGGCCAGCTTCTGTAGCCGAGGATCAGACCGCCAGGGTCCCCGCCCTCGGCCACCACCCATCCCACATTGCACCCGACCCCTTTGGCCCCTCCCATAGGTGATGAGCCCATGGGAAGTGGGACCCACGTCTCCTCTTCAAGCTGTGCCCGGCCAAGCTCCATGGGTGAAAGCCCGGCCACCAGGCACTTGCCAATGTGCCCCACCTCCGGGCCTGGCTCCAGAGTGGGGCCCCAGTGACCCGCGTCCGGGCAAGGGAAAACTTAGTCCATTTATTTCACTCATCATAAGGGGTCTTTGGGCTGTACTTTTTCTGGTCCCTCACCCAGGACCTGTCTGCCTTGGGTGACCCTACTAGGGGCATGAAGCCCCTGACAGCATAGCTCCTAGGATCATTGGGACACTCAAACCCCTCCACCACGGTAAGGTGGCAGCCCAGGGAGTTTAAAAAATAAACTAAATAAAAGCTCAGAAATTTCTCTTCAACTCTTATTTTAATAGTTTGGTTTAAAAATCTCTTCAGCATTAAAGTCAAATCCAGTCTGTCTTTCTGACGCTGTACTTTTGAAAAATGGATTAAACGCCGTGCAGCTCAGGAACTGTCCTCGTTTGAAATAAAAAGAGTTTTTATGGCAACATTAGGTGAAAATGAAGAATCTCCTTGTTTATAGGAACTAATTAAAAAACGTCTAATTACTTATCTTACATGAACACAGATTAAAGTTTGTTTTATATCAGTTTTCCAGTGAGCTTTTTATTCATATTTAAAAATGATTTTAATGTCAGCAAAGTTCGCATTTGATCTGTTTCGTACTAATGTGATGCGTTCACAGAGCAGCGGTTCTAATCCTTACACAAACTTTATTTACATTATTTTATTTAACAACTTAAAGTAAAGTTCATGCAGCAAGACTGATGTGCACGGCCTGAGAAACTGCGTCAGAACACGTTCAAACACACTGTCAGATATGTTTAATATATTTATTTTTTATAGGTGTGCAGGTCATGTTTGTAAAGAGTTAACTGTTAAAATAAAGGTCAAATAAATCAAACTAAAAGAGCACATGGTGTCTTTCTTACAGGACTTTGACAAACAGCTTCTGTTGGGATGAAAATCAGAACTTGTGGCTTCAGTGTGACCACCAGGGGTCGCTGCAGCTCCACACCTGCAGCCACTAGCAGCTTAATGCGCTGCCAGGCTTGGATGATAATAATTGAACAATTAAAAAAGCTCTTATGAATGATGCACTGACGCCTCGTGGCTGTGAAGATGCTCTCGCTCCTTCAAGAGGAGAGGCGGTGTGGGACGAAACAGCTGCTGTCTTTCTCTACAGATGCTGAAATAAAGATTTAAATCATTCAATGTTTGCATTAAAGCTTCAGTCTGCAGTTTCTGTAGTGCAGTCTAAGTTTTCTAAAAATATATTTTAACATAGTTCTTCACTCTGTCACTATCTACTGACAGACTGATGTTAGACAAAGTAATCTCTGAAAAAAACTATAGTCCCCTTGCTTCTCCAGGTGGTAAATAAGCATTTCTAAAAAGCCACAGTGACCCGCCGTTAACCAGCCAATAAAAACAGAGCTTCTCACTTCTCACGCTCCTAACCCACGCCCCCGCCTGTCCCAGCCCCGCGGCCGCGCAGGTTCTCGTTGAAATAATTGCAAAGCGATGCAAAACTGTTTTGTATGTGACACAAATGTATTAAATTCCCCTTCTTCATCCCTGATCTGGACTTTTTTTTGTTTTTTTGCCAAAAGTCAAGTGATCGCTTCCTCCTCCACTGACTGAAATGAGGAAATGGATGAATTTGTCACGAGCGAATTAAACTCGGGTTCAACGTGGCTGCACGAGGCTCAGCAGATTTCCTGGTGTTCTGGTGTGCTGGACCAACGCTCCATGTTTTTATTTTATTTTTTAGAACGTTTTATTAACATGTAATCACAGAACTTCGCTCTGTCACTTCGCTCTGTTGCGGCTGCCCAGGACATGTAGTGGAGGCGGAGCATTCAGAAGCTGCAGCGAGAGCAAGGGGGAGCAGAGCCATATATGGCTCTGAGTGGGGAGGGACCAGAATGCTTTCCCTGTTGAAAATTTTCCTAAGTGCTGCGTTCTACAAAAACTGCAGAGTGCAGCTTTAATCACAAACAGTGTAGTTATATTAAAAGTTTTAATAAAACTACACTGCGGCAGTAAAACATGTGTCGTGAGCACCCTGATGGTTGCTTGCTATTCACAATCATCTCCAAAGGTTTTAGAGGAGTCCCCAGAACTGAGCTAGCCTTTGTTGATCTTTTTGAAGCCACTTGCTCTGGTGTACCCCAGTAGATGATGGCAGAAGAGATAGCGCTCTCTACAACAGACTTTTAGAAGATGCAAACACTGAAGAACTTTAGCTTCCTCAAGAAGTACAGTCCGCTCTGTCCCTTCTTGTAGACGTTTCACTGTTGCATCTCCAGTCCAGTCTGTTGTCCAGGTGAACCCCAAGGTATTTATACTTCTCCACCACCTCCACTTCTTCTCCCATGATGGAAATAGGGTTGGCCCGGTCCCTGTTTCTCTTGAAATCTACAATCATCTTCTTTGTTTTGTTCACATTCAAGATGAGATGATTGTTTCCACACCATGCCACAAAGTGGTCCACCAGTTCCCTGTACTCAGCTTCTTGTCCATCTCTGATACACCTGACCACTGCAGAGTCATCTGAATATTTCTGCAGATGACAGGAGTCTGTTTTGTACTGGAAATCTGAGGTGTATACAGAGTGAAAAGGAGTGGTGAGAGTACAGGCCCCTGTGGTGCTCCTGAGCTACTGACCACCTGGTTAGACACGCAACCCTTCAGTCTCACAAACTGTGGTCTGTTGGACAGGTAGTCTTTGATCCAGGTGATTGTTGAGGCGTCCACCTAAGTCTTCTGGAGTTTCTGACAAAGTAGATCAGGCTGGATTGTGTTAAATGCACTGGAGAAATCAAAGAACATGACTCTCACAGTGCTCTCTGCCTTTTCTAGATGACAGTGAGTTTGCTGAAGCAGGGGTATGATGGCATCTTCAACTCCAAGTCCACGCCGATAAGCAAACTGCAGTTGGTCCTGATATGTGGCTCTGTAGTGTAGACAACAGTAATAAAAAGAAAACTGTTGATGTTCCACTCAAAATTGAGGGTGTTGAGATTTGTAGAGTGAGTGAGGTGAAGTTTTTGGGTGTTATCATTGATGACAAACTGACATGGAAACAACACATAAATTCTGTAAGAATAAAAATAGCTAAATCGATTGCAGTACTGTACAAAGTCAGAGACCTATTGAATGATAAAGCTCTGTATTTGTTGTATAACACAATCATTGTTCCACACTTAATCTATTGTATTGATGTTTGGGGGAATGCATGTAAAACAATCACAAAGCCTATTTTTGTATTACAGAAAAGAGCTGTAAGAATTATCACTAGAAAACATTACCGTCATCCATCAAGTACATTATTTTATCAACTGAAGTTATTGAAGTTCCATGATTTGGTAGACTATAATATTTTATCAGTTATGTATAGGGCTCAAAATAATGCATTACCTTTAAATATCCAAATGCATTTTGTTAAAAGACAAAGTTGTTATAATCTTAAGGGGACAGAGATGTTTGTAAAACCACAATTCAGAACTAGTTTGAAGGGACGTTCTACCTCAATCCAGGGAATTAGATTATGGAATGGCTTGGAGAATGTAGTTAAAAATGCCAAGTCAATGTTTACATTTAAGAAAATGATCAAAACAAATGTGTTAAAAAATATATGAAATAGCGTAATGTGTATTGTATTAGTTAGAAAATTAGAAAGAGTTAGTCATTTTGTACTGTTGGTTGAAGATTATTATTGTTTAATCTGATTGTTGGAAAAAAGGGGCAGATATAATAAGATTTATTCTTCTTTCTGCTACCTTTCATTTTTTTATATTGTGTACATTATCATTTATGGGATTGTCTTGTATTGTTTCTTTTGTAAAAAAATGAACAAATTTAATAAACATAAACATAAACATATGTCTTGTTTGTTTAGTCAGGTGGGCCAACAGAAGTCTCTCCAGGACCTTCATGATTTGGGATGTCAGGGCAACAGGTCTATAGTCATTGAGGACTGATGGGTGAGGTTTCTTTGTTACTGGAATAAAGCAGGAGGTTTTCCACAACCCTGGAACCTTCTCCTGGGTCAGGCTAAGGTTGAAGAGTTGCTGCAGAACCCCACAGAACTGCTCTGCACAGACCTTCAGGACTCTGGGACTGACACCATCTGGACCTGCAGCCTTGTTCCGGTTCATTCTTTCCAGCTGCTTCTTCACCTGACTTCTGGGGACGCAGAGGGGGTATCAACTAGGGATGCACGATCCACATTTCTCACTTCCAATCCGATACCGATACGTATTAACTGAGTATCGACCGATACCGATACTTTCCCGATCCGATACTGTTCAGGTATGTGATTTTGTATAATGAAACTTTTGTACCCAAACTTTTCATTTTAACATTGTGTGAACCAAACCCAATGAAGACACTCTTAAGCCTCACAATAGGGAACCCACTGACTTTAACAGCACACAGGACAGGAGGCAAGTATACCACACACATGTCCTCCTTACTCATGGTGCAGCTGAAAAAACTAAAAAAGCGCTAAGCATGATGGGAAAGACAACACAGCACTCCCCTTAACCAATAAGAGAGTGGATTATAGCTGGAAAACAGATTTAGCTGGAAAACTTTTCCAGCTAAATCTGGAAAACTAAAAACAACAGTAGCTCATGGCTCACTGCTAAAGCTGGAAAACTAAAAAAACGCTAAGCATTATGGGAAAGACAACAAAATCCACTCTCTTATTGGTTAAGGGGAGTGGCTGTGTTGTGTTTCCCATCATGCTTAGCGCTTTTTTAGTTTTTTCAGCTTTAGCTGGACAAACTATTGGTTATAACTATTGGTTATAATGGGAAAGACAACAAAATCAACTCTCTTATTGGTTAAGGGGAGTGGCTGTGTTGTCTTTCCCATCATGCTTAGCGCTTTTTTAGTTTTTTCAGCTGCACCATGAGTAAGGAGGACATGTGTGTGGTATACTTGCCTCCTGTCCTGTGTGCTGTTAAAGTCAGTGGGTTCCCTATTGTAAGGCTTAAGAGTATCTTCATTGGGTTTATCTCACACAATGTTAAGAAAGGCAGTTACAGAATGTGATTGAACACAAGTGCTCTTTAAAGCTAGATCGAAAAAGTATCGGCAGGTTTGATGCGATACCCGATTCTTAAATAATGCTGGTATCGGATACTGATTTTGGATCGGATCGGCCCCATCCTTAGTATCAACATCTTCCGATTTGGTTCAGTGTCCTCCTGAGACGTTGCAGAAAGGCA
Source organism: Garcialebias charrua (assembly GCA_038048925.1). Classification (NCBI taxonomy): domain Eukaryota; kingdom Metazoa; phylum Chordata; class Actinopteri; order Cyprinodontiformes; family Rivulidae; genus Garcialebias; species Garcialebias charrua. Next base: position 23,340 of record JBBPBX010026378.1, on the reverse strand, counting down.
CATCAGACGTATCCTGCCATGTGTGTCTCAGCGGAGCATGAGGGTTCTCTAGGACCCTGTCGCTTTGTTGAAAAAATGTTATTGGTTGCGTTGAAAGTCCAGCTGACCAGATCCATGACAGTTTACGATTTGTAAGATGTGTAAATAGAAGCTCCGACACACAGAGAGCGAAAATGCAGAAGGACTGGAGAGGGAAGAAGAGGCGTCCGCCTTGCATGAGAGCGAGTGGTGAAAAAATAATCATGCTGTCTAATCATCTTGATCTGCCTCAGGTGGATGGATCATCTCAGCAAAGACGTGCTCACTAACAGATTTACACAAACTTGTGAACAATTTTTTTTTTTCTTCTTCTTCTTTTGGCTTTTTTCCCTGCGTTAGGGGTCGCCACAGCGAACTAGTCGCACGAAGATTTGGCAGTTGTTTTTACGCCGGATGCCCTTCCTGACACAGCCACAGACCACCGAGCAACCACAGCCCTCTGTGTGGAGCAGAGAGCTGCTATCTAGGGTTCCCGGGGGAGCAGATGGTGTGGGTTAAGGGCCTTGCTCAAGGGCCCAGAGTGGGGCAGATGAGGGTGGAGACAAGTGTGACCGCTTCACTTATCCCACCCACATCTTTGATGTTGTCGGTACCGGGGCTTGAACCGGCGACCTTCCGATCACAAGCGCACCTTCTTAACCTCTTGCGCCACCACTCCCCCCTGTGAACAATATTGGAGAGAAAAAGATTTTGTGTTCATAAAAAAGTCAAATCTTTGAGTTCGGCTCATGACAAATGGGAGCAAAGACAAAAGTGTAGCAGTTGATCTTTGTTGGGAGCATGTGCTGTAGGTTCAGGACATAAACTGTCTCCTGAGCGTGACTCAAACTTAGATTTGTGCTCGACTGTTCAGAATGACTGAACTTCTGGTGTGCTGTCATCTGAAAGTTGTTTTAGACGAAGCAGAAGCGTATTCAGTGTTACTCCTGCTGTAACGTTACATCCATCTACGGTACATCTAATCACACGGTAAAAACTTCTTTAACTACAGAATATGACCTAGTAATTATTTCATTATTATCATAATGTTACCCCTCAATTACCATCAAATTACCGAGCTGTGATTTAAAACGTTTCCCTGTTTTTAATCCTCTGCTTGTCCTGTAGATTTAATAAAAACATCCAGGACATCTGAAACTCCGACTGCATCCCAAAACGATTCAGGACACCGGTTCTTATTTGGGAGAACGCCCCAAACAAAAGCAGCGGAGTAAAGACAAGCCATGGAAATATGTATTTATGTCACTTCCTGCTGAACGATCAAATATTAAAGTGAACACGATCAACGTTTCACATCCAACATGGATTCATAAAGAAGGGCAGAGGATCCTCCGGAGCGTGGAAGGATATCTCCACACAGACAACAAACCTGCTGCTTTGGGACTGGATTTGGCAGCAGAGGCTTCGGAAGATAAAGAGAAACGCTGCGATAAAAAACAAACCAAACAACCTTGAGCTGAGGAATCAAAGGAGGAGAGAAGAGACGGGAAGGAAAACAAAACAATTCATTAAAATCCACAGAAGAAAAGAAGGAAACGTGAAGAGGACAGAGACACAATCTGTCCTGTGAGGGACAGGAG
>JBBPBX010026378.1:0-21659 GCA_038048925.1 Garcialebias charrua | reverse complement strand
CAAATAAAATAAAACTAACTATAGTTCATTATCTTTATTAAATAACAACCAAACTAAAAATAAACTAACATGAAACCATTTCTGATAAACACTGACACTGGTGTAATCCAACTGTGGAACAAACTAAAGAAATGTATAAAAAACACAACAAACAATGTTCCGGTACATTTCTGACTGTTTTCAGGGATTGATTAGTTTGGACTTTCTGTGCAGAGCAACCAATCAGCTGACGAGCTACGGTGACGCTTTCTAATGAACTGCAGCGATAAAGGACAGAACGTAAAAGTTATTCCACATTATTGAATATAACAGATTTTAATGGTGGCTCAGTTTGTACAGCTGTTCCCTCTCAGCGAGCAGGTTGCTGGATCAAATCCTGGGTGGAGTTTGCATGTTCTCTCCGTGATGAGTGGGTTTTCTCCAGGTACTCCAGTTTCCTCCCACAGACCAAAAACATCCATTTTAAACTGATTGGTAACTCTAAATTGTCTCGAGATGAGAGAGTGAATGGTTGTTTGTCTCATTTGTCTCTCTGTGTCCCTGTGATGGACTGGAGACCTGTCCAGGTGTCCCTGTGATGGACTATAGACCTGTCCAGGTGTCCCTGTGATGGACTGAAGACCTGTCCAGGTGTCCCTGTGATGGACTGAAGACCTGTCCAGGTGTCCCTGTGATGGACTGGAGAACTGTCCAGGTGTCTCTGTGATGGACTGGAGACCTGTCCAGGTGTCCCTGTGATGGACTGGAGACCTGTCCAGGTGTCCCTGTGATGGACTGGAGACATGTGCAGGGTGTCTCCCACCTCTCGCACAGTGATGGCTGGATATGGACACCATTGCCCCAAAAAGGAAGAAGTGGGTAAAGATAATGTAAGGATGGATAGATGGATGGATGGATGGATGGATGGATGGATAGATGGATGGATTGATGGATGGATGAATTAATTGATGAATGGATGGATAAATGGATGGATGGGTGGATTGATAAATGATGGATGGAGGGATGGATGGATGAATTGATGAATGGATGGATGAATTGATGAATGGATAGATGGATGATGGATGAATTGATAAATGGATAGATGGATGGATGGATGAATTGATGAATGGATGAATGGATGGATGATGAATTGATGAATGGATGGATGGATGGATGGATGAGTGGATGAATGGATGGATGAATTGATGAATGGATAGATGGATGGAGGGATGGATGGATGAATTGATGAATGGATGGATGAATTGATGGATGGATAGATGGCTGGATGGATGAATTGATGAATGGATGGATGGATGGATGGATGGATGAATTGATGAATGATGGATGAATTGATAAATGGATAGCTGGATGGATGGATGAATTGATGAATGGATGGATGAGTTGATGAATGGATGGATGAATGGATGGATGAATTGATGAATGGATAGATGGATGGATGGATAGATGGATGGATGGATGAATGGATGTATGGATGGATGAATGGATGAATGGATGGATGGATGGATGGATGGATGGATGGAGAATTGATGAATGGATGGATTAATTAATGAATGATAGATGGATGGATGGATGAATTGATGAATGGATGGATGGATGAATTGATGAATGGATGATGGATGAGTTGGTGGATGGATGGATGGATGAATGGATGGATGGATAGATGGATGGATGGATGGATGGATGAATTGATGTATGTATGGATGGATGGATATATATGAACAAAGTATTCCTTAATTAAATTTCTTAAAAATAAAAATTTAACTGAAGTTGTTGTTCTTAGTTGTCTGAAGTAACGAGTTTGATGTGTGACACCTGGACTCGAACCGGCAGCCTCAGGACCACAGGACAAACAAAGCAGCTCTTACTGCAGACAACTTGTAACGATGCTGTTTTCTAAAACATCAAACAACGTTCACAACCCCGAGGAAATAAAAACGTCACAAACACAGAGAGACGTGTTTGTCTCCTGGTGTGCACCGGGACACTTTTTAAAATTGACATATTAAAGTCCTAAGCATGGTTGTATGATTTATTGTACATGTGTGTGTGTGTGTGTGTGTGTGTGTGTGTGTGTGTGTGTGTGTGTGTGTGTGTGTGTGTGTGTATGTGTGTGTCTGCAGCTACTCACCAAGAACTGAAGCTGCTCCGTGACGGGATAGTGAGTTTGTCTCCAGGCACAAGTAACAAGTAGAAAATTAAAAAAAGACAAATAAAGAAGAGTTTGTGTGTTGTTAGAGGTTGGACAGTTTCTTGTGTGTTATTGGGAGACGGCGTCATCATCACGAGCAGGATTTAAGTCCACTATTGTTGTCCCTCGCAGAGAAGCTCCGCCCACTCCTTCTGTGGACGACGACGGCGGAGAGTTTTTAATAACAGCTGGAAAACATCAGGTTGGAGCGAGGTTAGAAACTTGAACTTCTTCGGTCCTGATGTTTGTTGCGTTTGTTACCTTGGCCTGCAGAGGAGGATGGAGGCGGGGCCAGGATGTTGGCCCCGCCCCCTCCCCCTCCATTGGTCTGCGAGCAGACGTTGGCGTGGCGCGCGGCAGCTTTCTGCTTGTAGTGGTTACTGTGAAGCTTGTACTTCATCAGGAGGATGAAGATGAAGACGAGCACCGAGGCCACGATGATCCCCCCGATGATGATGATCATGGTGCCCCCCAGGAACTGAAACACAAGCACAAGGTGAGCAGACCCGGTCCCTGCAGGTCCAGTTCAGTCCATTGAAATGAGTAAGACTCAGGAACTTCAACAACCTAAATTATCAAATCTCTGGAAAATGCTAGTTTCTTCTAAAAGAACCGGACAGAGCAGCAACAAACACGACAGAGTGACATCACTGCAGCCAGTGTTCTGGTTGAGCCCACGGACCTGGTCTCGTATGGAGTGACAGCGTCCGTACTCCGAGTCCGTGGTGAAGGACACGCAGCCCACCAGCTTGGTGCCCGTCAGGGTCGTGATGCCGTCGTCGTAAACAGCCAGAACGCACAGCTCGTAGTCCCGAGACGCCGCCAGGTCGCTGAGCAGGAAGTACTTGTGGTTGGCAGGAACCATCCTGAAGCAAAGACAGAGGGGGCGGGGCTAATCACTCATTTCATCTGGTAGTTCGGTTTCACTATTTGAATTTATCATGTCTCTAACAGGAGCGGCACGGTGGGTCAGTCGGTAGAGCTGCTGCCTCTCAGCGAGCAGGTTGCTAGTTCAAATCCCAGCCTGAGACCCTTTTGACTGGAGTTTACATGTTGTCTCCGTGCTGCGTGGGTTTCATCCCACAGACTAAAAACATGCATGTTGGACTGACTGGTAACTCCTAATTGTCCCTATGTGTCTCTGTGATGGACTGGAGACATGTCCAGGTGTCCACCACCTCTCACACAGTGACACACATGACACAGAAAGGAAGAAGCAGGTAAAGATGTCGGCACAGGAATTGTTTATTTATTCAGGTTGTGACAAATGACGACTTTAAATCACTGACGACGACGACGACGACAACTACTACTACTACTACTACTACTAATAATAATAATAATGAATTCAATTTATAACGCGCTTTTCATTAGTGAAAATCTCAAAGCGCTACACATATTCATAAACCGGTAGCGGCAGACTACCATGCAAGGTGCTTTCCAGTCCTACCAGGAGCAACTCAGAGTTAAGTGTCTTGCCCAAGGACACAACGACACATGGTGTGGGGAAGCGGGATTCTAACCGCCAACAACAACAACAACAACAACAACAACAACAACAACAACAACAACAACAACAACAACAACAACGACGACGACGACGACGACGACGACGACGACGACGACGACGACGACGACGACGACGACGACGAGACGACAACAACAACAACAACAACAACAACAACAACAACAACAACAACAACAACAACAACAACAACAACCATCAAGATGAAGAAAAAACATTTACAACCAAGAAACTATCTTCAGGCTTCAACAGATTTATGCTGATAATTTGAATAATGGAGTTCTGCTGACTCTGAACCTTGTGTTCTGATGCAAATAAGGCCATTAATAAAAATACAGATTTGTTTTAAAAAGTTTGTTTTTAATAAAAAGACAGATTTATTTTAAAAAGTTTGTTTTTAATAAAAGTATTCTGCTCTGCTCTGGACTTCCCAGAGCTTTTGAAGAACAGTGATGTCACAGTTTGTGTCCCTCATGCTAACGTTCAGCTAGTGCTAACTGTTTGAGTCAGTTCTTTTCTGTCCTGATCCTGCAGCTCTGAGCAGAAGATGTTTACTGCACGTCAGGTAACAACAACATAGATAACAAACAAACAAACAAACAAACAACAAGAGCTTTGATTGTTTGAGGATGCTTTTTGGACCAGCTCAGACTTTGCTCTGTGAATCTTCTCTCCTCCAGAGTCCAGCACAGTTTCAACATGTCTGATGTTCTCTGTCCGAGCAGAGTTCATCTTCAAACAAAGAAAATAAAAACATTTAGAATAAAAACCAGAGTAGAGTCCACGGGGCGTGAAGTGAATCTGATCCTCACATTAGGACAACCTCCTTCTGCTGCTGCTCGTCTGCAGTCGGGTCGTGGAGGCAGCAGGTCCAGGAGAGAAACCCAGACCTGCTTCTCCTCAGAAACACTCTCCAGCTCCTTCTGGAGGACCCCGAGGTGTTCCCAGGCCAGAGAAGATCCCTCCAGATGTTCTGGGTCTGCTCTGGAGCCTCTTCTCAGAGGGACATGTCCAGAAAACCTTCAACGGGAGGCGTCCTGATCAGATGGACCTCCTCAGCTGACTCCTTTTGAAGCAGAGGAGCAACAGCTCTACTCCGAGCTCGGATCCAGGATCTGGTTCTGTCAGTCCAGATCCAAACCTCAGGACCACAGGTGAGGGTTGGAACAGACAGACCAGTAAATCCAGAGCTTTGGCTTTCGACTCGACTCTTTCTTCACTACAAATGACTGAAGCAACACCCTCATTACTGATGATAAGGTCCTGATTTGCCTCTCATCAGTCAGGGACAAGAGGTCCAGATACCTGAACTGCTCCACCTGAGAGACCTGGACCACCTGGAGCACAGTGATGGACCTTTACATTGAGTCACGCTGTTGTTTTACTACACAATGAATTATTTCTGCACGTCAAGTCTTCATTCTGCACAACTTTTTTTATTCTCCAGCTTTTAGAGACTTCTGCTCTTGTTTAGAGTTTGAACTCTTCACCACAGCTGAACCTGACACGTGTCTGATGGTTCATAAAGAGCCGAACCATGCTCAGCGTTTCAGGTCAACCCAGGAAGACGACGGGTTTCTTCCAGCTTCTTAACCCATTTAAGCCCAAATTTTTTTCAGAGTTGAAAAGCATGTCATTTTATCAGTTGGGTCCTTCTGAATCATGTTATGTATTTATTTTCATCATTCTGTATTTTGATTTGAAGAAAATGGCATTTTTATGACTGGCAACAATTGTTGCCAGTAGTCACATAGCTTGTCACTAGGTCAACTGTCACCCGTTCATAATAGAGAACTAATAATAATATAGTAATAACAAAATAATAATGTAGTCAGAATAAATAATAACAAAAAGTTGGAGCATCAGGTTCCTCCTGTATAAAATTCCAAACAACAAACAATTTGAACAGTTTTTTTATTCTTAATTTATTCGTCTGTAGACTCGAATTTTGTAACTTTGTAATCAAAACTTCAACGAACAGTTTTTTTTCTTAGAACCTCTAATAACACACATATATGGGGCGGCCGTGGCGTAGTGGTAATGGCAGTCGTCCCCCGATCGGAAGGTTGGTGGTTCGAATCCCGGTTCCGCACACCATGTGTCGTTGTGTCCCTGGGCAAGACAACCCCGAATTGCTCCCGGTAGGACTGGAAGGCGCCTTGCATGGCAGTCTACCGCTACCGGTGTATGAATGTGTGTATGAATGGGTGTATGGTTGGTATTGTAAAGTGCTTTGGGGTCCCTCATAGGGGGCTGGAAAGCGCTATATAAATAAGCTCCATTTACCATTTACCATATATGTACAGTATATATTTAATCCCATACATTCCATCATCTTTTATGGATGTTCTACTCAGTGTGGTACTTCTTGAAGCACTCCAAATGTAGTGGCACATCCCACTTTTCACACGCAAACGATGTGTGTCCGCCACAGTTTTTGCATCGCTTGTACCTGCTACCAGTGTTGCAGGGCCAGTGGTTGAAATGATCAAACCTGGTGGCATCAGTTATCGCCATCTTCTGCCCTGCCTACTTGGCTTTGTTCCATGGCGCAGGAGGAGGGTCTGTGCTACCAGCCTCTGGAAGGAGAGGAGATCTTTCTGCCCACTTTTCCAGGTTCTAAATGAATGAAAAAACAAGCATGAATATGCCATGTTTTTGTTCATTTATGATGCTATTGATGAATTATCAATATCCTCCTTTCTACAGTGTCATGCTCCATATGTAGAATGTTCTGTAAAAGCAATATCATGCTTGAGTTTGTGATGTTGGTCTGGATATCATCACTGATGCTCTTGTCAAATGAAGAGCACTAGCGATCACCTCATGTCAAACATCACAAACACAATTGTGATATTGCTAAATAACATGCAGCCTTGTGTACCTGTAATAGCACCAGCTGTTCACCATGGCATTGTTCAGGGCCTAGCTGAAGCATGGCCACCACCACTTCTTGGACCGTATGTTGACTCTGTAGTGGCTGACAAACTGGTCATGCAGGTCCACTCCTCTCATGTGTGTGTTGTAATCCTGGATACACTCGGGCTGTCTGACCTTGTCCATGGTCCGTTTTTGTTTGTTCCATCTCTTTGCCTCAGTTTCGATGAACTGCCTTTCCATGTTTGACACCACAGTGACCATGCTGTTGTCACTCCACCTTACAATCAGCTTCTCTGCCTCAACCAGATATTCAGCATTTTCTCTGGGTGTCTTCTTGAAGGTCTTGGGTTCTGTGAAAGGAACCTTGTGGAGCTGAGCTTGTCGCACAGGGTTATGAAGAGGTTGTCATGGTAAAACTTGACTCCAGGTGGAACTTCAGCTTTCTCTGCCAGGCCAAGAACCACACTTGGTCCCTGAGCCAAGTCCAGTTTCCACCAGATCTGTGTGGCTTCCTACATATGGCTAGATCATCAACATCTTTTACCTCAGCGAAACACAAGCTAATGTTAGGCTAGCAAAAAAATGATGTTGGCTAGCAAGAGAATGATGTATGGAAGCGAATAAAAATCTTAGACACACAGGCCTTGACTACATAATTTATTTTGCTAGGAAGAGTATCCTTAGAAGACTAAAATAAGACATTGCACATCATTTTACAATTTGAAATAAGAAAATTAGGTGCAATCCTGCAGACAGTGTTTTCCTGTAGTTAGCGACAAGCTATGTGCCCATTGGCAACTTTTGTTGCCACTTACAAAAAGACGCCCATGAACAAAAAAATATTTATCCTAGGTACAATTTTTGTGGAGAGTGTTACAGTAGAGACTTGAAAGATTAAATGATTATAAAAAAGTATGGGGGGAAACCATAAGAAATGTTATGAAAATTACCCTTTTCCAGGACGATTTGCATATTCCATGTCTTCAGCCGGATGGCCCAGGAAGCATGTGATATCATGCAACAGGAAGCACTTGGAAACCTTTTTTTAAATCAAAACCTTTGTCCAAGTTGTCTACTAGTTTATAGGTGGAAAATGTTGCATTAATACATTTTAGATTTTTTTACTGAGAGGAAAATGACAGTGATACACTTTGGCAACAATTGTTGCCAGTGGGGCTAAATGGGTTAATGCGGCTGCACATGCGAAAGCATCCATCGCGTTTCTGCTCAGCTTGAAGGAAACTACAGAAAATGCACTTCCTGCAAATATGCAGTGTGAATGCTGAAGAACTTGCTGAAAAACTGCTGAAATTAGCTAAAAACAGCTTAATTTTAGCTGAAAAGAAAGAACAAGCTTAAATTCGCAGAATAAAGCAGAAAAAACACATATTTGCTGAATTGAGTTTAAATAAATGTGGAGCACAAGTGAATGCATCAGCAGAAAACGGGACACCCCTCATATTTTATTTTAGAGAACTTTAGGTTGTAGCAGAGCACGGTATGAAAATATCATTTACACACAGCTGTCAGCTCTTTTAAAAGAGGCACAGCATTAATTTTGATTTCGAGACCCGTTGCATTCGGCGCTGGGTGTGTTGATGCTTGCTGGGGTCCTTTATGTGCAGAAAGGACCTCAAGCGATGTGGAATATGCAGTCGTCTTTAATGTGCCTTATTTACTGAGTAAAGTCCCAACATCTCTACACACTGGCAGCAGTTATTTCCAATCTACCACGTGTGCAACATCAGAAGACCTGAAAAATGAAGAAATGAGCAAAAAAATAGCTGAAAAGCTAGAAAAAAGCTTAAACTGGTAGGAGGAAGGAGCTGGAATGAGAAGAAATGTGGAATTAGCTGATAATGCTAAAAATAACATAAAACAGCTAAATAGTATCTGAAATAATTAAAACTAGCTGAAATTAGCATAAAGAATTTAATTAGGCTGAAAGTAGCAGAATTTACCGCAAAAAACTTGAATTAATCTGAAAACTGCTGAAATTAGCTAAAAAGCTTAGCCGAAAAGGTAGAACAAGCTTGAATTAGCACAAGAAAGGAGAAATAACATGTTTGTCCAATTAGGCTAAAAGAAACAGAAATAAGCACAAAAAGGTGGAGTTATCTGAAAACAGCTGAAAATAGCAAAAAACAGCTGAAAAGTTAAAAAAACAGAAAGCAGCTTAAATTGCCAAAGGAAGTGGAGAGAGCACATTTTTGTTAATTAGGCTGAAAAAAGTTGAAATGAATGCAAAAAATGTGGAATTTGCCAGAAAAGCTAAAATTTGAATAAAACAGCTAAATAGTAGCTGAAATAGCAAAACAAACTGCAATTTGTTGAAATAAGCTGAAAGGAGCAGAAAGAAGTTAGACGACGCACGAAAATGTTGTAGTTAACAGAAATAATCTGAAAGGAGCACAAAAGAGAAAAAAAAAAACCCAGATGAAAGCAGCTGAAGCAGAACAAACTGTGAAAGGAGCAGTAAAAGGTTGTAAACACATCTAAAGATCTGAAGGAGGTAAAATGAGCTCAATTCATTTTCTATGAGAACAAAATGTCAGAAAAGGCTAAATATTTAAAAAAGCTAAAGTTGCACCAAAACCAGAAGTCACAGCAGGAATGTCCTGAAACAGCTGAAAGTTTTGATTCATGATTTGTTGAACTAGATGAAAACTGCTGGAGGAGAATGGAGGTGAAAACAGGACGACAGTGAATGCTTCATTCAGAAAATGACAAGCTGAACCTGTAATCATCAGAACTTCTGACGACAACTCACGTTTCTTCAGAACTGACTAACTTTTAACTTTCAAATAAACTCTCATGCTTTAGAGCTCATAATCTTTAACGTCATTAGCAAAAGGAAGTTTTCATAACTAGACATGAGTTTTGAATTAACTGCAGACGAGGAAGATCAAATGAAACAGCTGAATCAAAGACATATTTGTTACAAAGGTTCAGAAATAAATATTTAACAGTTTAATTAGCTTCATTATACGTTGACCTGTTTTATATCTTATCAACCTGAACTTCAGCTGAACATTCCCAGGTGTCACTGTAATTAGCTTATTTACGGTCAGATTTACTGAGCCGTGTTGTACACTAAAATGTAAGAATGGACAGGTGTTACCTGTAAACCTTAGCATCGATTATATCACGAGTTTTCTTCTTTTTCATGGATTAAACAATAAATCTGTGATCAGATGATGAGATGTAAAAGGCATGGGACGTTAATTTATATTTGGCTCACCAGGAGATGAATCTTTTATTAACAAATCATAAATTTAACATCAAACATGTACAACTGATTGATCGATCAAATTCCTATAATTTACTCGTCAGCAGATTTAAATTAGGGACAACAGAAAATAAGTAAATAAGATAACATATTACTTATATCTGAAGGTTCTTTAGCTTAAAGTTCTGGCGGAGAGATAGAGAAAGTTTAGGAGGATGAAAAAATTGAAGGAAAGATGGGGGGTGTATTATCTTGAAGTATTTTAACCAGAAACCACGGCACACTCTTCGGCGGCGTCCGCTAGACTCCCGTCTGCATTGAACAACAACTTTTTACCTTTTGCGAAGATTCATTGTCCAAGCTCAAGTAAAGTTGGCCAGCCTTAACGTGCACGGACCGTCTGTCCAGCTAAGTCTTTCAGGCTTCCAGCATCCATTTCCTAGCGGCTCGCATGAAGTCTGCGTCAACCTAACCGAAGTAGCGGCACCAGTTCCGGTTTGGTTTTTCAAGATAAAAGATTCCTAGAAGGAATTTCATTGAAAGTGGAGCTTACGCTCGGTTCGGTTTTCACAGCAGGCTTGCCGTGAAAACTTTGCTGATGTAACGGGGTCCTTGATGCATGATCGCCGTTCACGCAGCTTTTTAGGAGAGGAAACTTCCAGCTCAGTTCTCCTGAAAGACTGGAGAAGAAACAGGAAATGGAGTTTTTGAAAGGAACTTGACGTGAGAGTTTTCCTCTCCATTCATTGGTTTGTTCGACCAGTGGGAAGAAGTTAACTTAGGTCAAAGAGTTCACTTGAAGTCAGAACGAGTGAAGGATTGTTTTGAAAAACATAGAAAGAATGTTTTTAGAAATGGACAGAAAACAGGCGCCAGGTTTCATGAATATCTGATTAGCAGTTTTCTCATTTCTAAACAAAACTGAAAAGTACAGTCTGACATACCATTAAACTTTAGACAGACTTCTTGATTCATGTGTCCACATATTAAGAATATACCATATGATCATTAGCAATGATCATTTAACATATTGAAAAACAACACTGCTCATACGAATAACACAAGGTTATGCATTGATTATATTTGAATTAGCACAAAGTGAAAGAATAAGAGAGTCTCTTGTGATTTAATTTGTGTCTTGATTCAAATTAATAAAATAAATCAGTGTTCTGTGTTCCACTGAGAGATTCAGTGAAAAAGTGTTTCATTTGGACAGTTCAGAGATCAGAGTGTGGTCCAGTACAGTCTCAGAAAGACAGGTGTACAGTATCACTACATCACCAAGGCTCGGTTGGATTTCTACAATAAACTGTCTTCTCCGTTTGCTTCCTTTAATTCCATGCTGTCCCGGTGATGTCCTCCCCTCTGTCATCACTCCGTCCACTCCTCCTCATCAGCACTTGTCGGCTTCTTGTTCTACATATCATCTGCGCAGCGTTTCGTTTTACAATCACTTCTCCATTCGAGCCAAAGTGGAGACGTCACGTAACACAATGTTTAGATGGGAGGAGGACAAGAAGTGGTTTCCAACGACACAAAAGATTCAAGTTGAAGTGGGAAATTGGAGGAGAGGGTGCATCCACGGAGACAAAAGGACAGACGGAGACGAATGGAAGCAGGAAGTGAAAGAGGCGTTGCTTTAAAAAAAATCAAAGGCTGGACGGATGGAAGATGAAGAGGAGGTGAAGAAGACAGGAAAACAAGGAGTAAACAAACGGAGACAACAAAACTGGAAGAGATGAAAACAGAAAAGATTAAAGAAAGAGAGAGAGAAGACACATGAGGAGGACAAAAAGGACCAGGAGACACAATAAAGAAGAAATGGAGTCATGTGGAGGTCAGGAGACAGAGACAGGTCCACAGGTCTTTTCCTGAAGCCAGAGGACTGAGATGTTTCTGATCATCTTAAACACGGACATGATGCTTCTTAAAGCTCGCTGTTCTATCTGATGTTACAGATGTTTGTTACAGATGTTTGTTACAGATGATTGTTCAAGATGATTGTTAAATATGTTTGTTACAGATTTTTTTTTACAGATGTTTGTTACAGATGTTTGTTACATATGTTTGTTACATATGCGTGTTACAGATGCCTGTTACATATGTTTGTTACATATGTTTGTTACATATGTTTGTTACAGATGTTTGTTACAGATGTTTGTTTCAAATGTTTGTTAAAGATGTTTGTTACAGATGTTTGTTACATGTGTTTGTTACAGATGTTTGTCACATATGTTTGTTACAGATGATTGTTAAATATGATTGTTAAATATGTTTGTTACAGATGTTTGTTAAAGATGTTTATTACAGATGTTTGTGAGTTTGTCACAGATGTTTGTCACAGATGTTTGTTACATATGTTTGTTACAGATGTTTGTCACAGATGTTTGTCACAGATGTTTGTTAAATATGTTTGTTACATATGTTTGTTACAGATGTTTGTTACATGTGTTTGTTACAGATGTTTGTTACGGATGTTTGTTACAGATGTATGTTACAGATGATTGTTACAGATGTTTGTCACAGATGTTTGTCACAGATGTTTGTCACAGATGTTTGTTACAGATGTTTGTTAAATATGTTTATTACAGATGTTTGTTACAGATGTTTGTTACAGATGTTTGTTACAGATGATTGTTAAAGATGATTGTTAAAGATGTTTGTTACAGATGTTTGTTAAAGATGTTTATTACAGATGTTTGTGAGTTTGTCACAGATGTTTGTCACAGATGTTTGTTACATATGTTTGTTACAGATGTTTGTTACAGATGTTTGTCACAGATGTTTGTCACAGATGTTTAAAGCATTTATGGATACATTCATTCAGTGTCTGTTGGTTGGACAATAAACTAGCAACAAATTCACTTTGTTTGAAAATGTGTTTCTAAACTTGATACATCTACATTTTATGAACTAAATAAACAAACCAGTCCCTGTAGAAGTTTGCTTCTCATTACCAGCAGGTCCACATTTCCAGGTGGTCAGCGGTGATGCCTAATAGATGCGACTTATACGGTGAAGTGACGCATTCATGGATTTTTCCACTTTATTGGACATATTTGGACTCATGCAACTTATATGGCAGTGCGACTTGTGCGGTGGAAAATATGGTACTTGTACATGAGCTACAGTACTGCTTCATGTATAAATGTGAAACGTTGTATATTTATTTACAAATTTACTTATTTTTTATTTTTATTTATTTATGTAATTTATTCATCTCAAATCAAAACATAAAACAACAAATTCAGAACATATATAGAAAGCAAAAAAAACAGATTTAAAATGAAAGGAAGCAGATGAAGAATAAAATTCTTATAATATCTGCCCCTTTTAAAAACAAAATTCTGTTTAACACTCAAATCAAACAATGATCATACATTAACAAAAATTCATAGCCCATAACAATTTTTGAAGATTAATAAATTAACAATTTTGCATTTGTAGATATCTATTTAAGAATTTGCGTTTAATCAACTTTTTAAATATAGGTTTTGATTCAATTTTTTTGTCATCATTTTCCAAACCATTCCATAAATCTATTCCATGCATTAAAGTAAACCGACCCTTTAAACTGGTTCTATAATGTGGCTTAACAAAAATGTCTGTTCCCTTAAGATTGTAACAGCTTTTTCTTTTTAAAAAATGTCTTTGAATATTATGAGGTAGTTTGTGGTTTTGAGCTTTATGCATTAATAAGTAAATATTGTAGTCTACTAGATCGTAAAACTTCAACAGTTTCATTTTATAGAATAGATTGTTTGTAGGATGATAATAATGCATTCTTGTTATAATTCGTATAGCTCTTTTTTGAAGGATGAAAATAGGCTTTGTTAAGGTTTTGCACGCAGTTCCCCAGACATCAATACAGTAAATTAAGTGTGGTACTATGATTGTATTGTATAACAAATACAAGGCATTGTCATTCAGTAAATCCTTTGCTTTATATAATACTGCTATGGATTTGGACAATTTAGTTTTTACAGAATTTACGTGTTGTCTCCATGATAATTTATCGTCAATGATTACACCTAGAAACTTCATTTCACTGACTCTCCCTATTTCCACATCATTAATTTTGAAGGGAAAAACTGAGGTTATCTTTTTTTTGCTAAAAATCATATAATTGGTTTTATCAATATTCAATGATAACTTATTTAAATTAAACCAGGTTTGTATATTAACAAACTCATTATTCATCAAATCAATCAAATAATTCAAGTCATCACTAGAACAAAAAAAAGTAGTATCATCAGCAAAAAGAACACATCTAAGCATACTTGACACATTCATCAAATCATTTACATATACAATAAACAATTTCGGTCCAAGCACAGAACCCTGCGGCACGCCACATGAAATATCACAGAGGCCAGATCTTACATTGTTCATATGTACAAATTGTTTTCTGTTATGCAAATAACTACGTATCCAATGCAGAGCTGTTCNAGGAGACGTTGGAAAACGTAAACCAGAACCCTGCTTGAAGGTATTGTACTGGTTCCCACAAGGACCCGTGCATCTGAAAAGCTACAAGGTCTTCCCTCTTACCGGGCCGTCGTCAAAAGGTAAAGAGCTGTTTACAAAACGTACCTGGATTTTAGCAGAAGTCGGAGGAGAAGTGTCACTCTGGTATCATGCTCACGATAATTTCTTCTTAAATCTTTCCTCCTACTCTTTCCCCTCTCTATCTAAGCTGGAAACTATAATTAAGCTGAAGAGCCCACAGACTAAATATGTTAACATCCAATATTGAAGTCTGTTGTGTTAAATTTAAGTGTGCTGACGTATTAATTTGAAAGAAAGTGAAATCATGTCAATCAAGTGTAATGGTGTTAATTTAGTTGATTTATTTTAAATAAATGGTAGTGTCGCCTGGCATACCAAACTAAGTTAACGTCTTTGTCACTTAATGGCTTTGTGTATTTATCCATCATAAAGATCACAGAAATATTGGGTAAACTGAAAAAGAACAGAATCCGTGAATTTACTATTCAATCTGAATAAGTAAATTAATTAAGGTAAAGAGGTCAGTATTAATATTGACCTCCTCATAATCCTTTACAGTTTCTTTGAACAACGTTATCAGGGAGCTGCTTGTCGATCTGCAGTTCGTCCTTTATGCTCAGTATTTAACACAATTTCCTTCAGTTGCCTAGTTATCGTCTTATTACGGTGCAGAGGTAGCGCTGCGGTGTTACAACCAGGAACGCTGCGCTGCTGCCGAGTCAGCAGAACCTGCAGCAGAAGTCTCAGCCAGGAGAAGAGCTGTTCTCTGAACCGCCGGGCGAGGAACGACTCATCGAGCGAAGCTGCCGCAGAGCTGGACCGAGGCGTCGTCTCTTAATCAGCTCACACCTGAGGGCTCGTTAAGAGACGGAGAGAAACGAGCTGATCCTGAGAGAGCTGCAAACCAACAGGAAGCATCTGAACAACCAGAGCCAAAACTGCTCTGAGCATGGAGGACTTTTTATATTCAGCCTCATTAAACCAATATTAATAAAATGTCCAACAACATAACAGTAATTTTACTTTATAAGAAAACACAGAGAATTTTAAGTTTTAAAAATGTATGTAAAAGGTTCAGATTTCTTGTTGCTACATACCGGCATATTTATTATTTGCCCTATACTGGTTAAGGTAAATAATTACGTGTCTGTGTGGATGTATTTGTTTGCATGTCTGTTAATAAAATATCTCATGAACCAGTGGACATATATCTAATCTATTTATATAACATTAAAAATAGAAGATTTTTGCCAAAGTGCTGCACATAAAATAGAAAAACAGAACAATAAAGTGCATGAAAGCTCTTAAATTAAACTGTAAGAACAAGTAGACTATTAAGTTTATTAATTATTAAGTAGTGGGATTATACTGTATAAGCTCTCACGTTGATTTAAACAAGATTTCACCCAAAACACTGAGATGGAGCCGGTCTGAGCTGAGAGGGTTACAGACGAACGTTTGGAGTCAACGTGATTTAAGATGGCCGACACAGCTACGCAGCCCAAACACAACTACAACTCAGTCAGTTTGACAACAATGAGCTCAGATGGGGTGTGGTAGTAGCTGAGGATCTCCCTCATCGTTCACTCTGAGCACAGACCCGTTGACGGAGTTTCACTTCCTTTGTCTGCAGGAGAGATTTGACCGTTTAATTATGTAAAGTTCTTCTGCCTGTTTTAAAATAAGATTAAATCTGGAGCCACCTTCAAGATAATCCCCCAAACCAGACACGGAAAGGAAGGGAGGAGACGAACGAGAAGAAAGATGGAGGGAAAAATAAAACAGCAGTCGCTGACCCTTTGAACTTCTGTCTCACAAACAATTATCAAATTAAACAACGATTTAAATAAAATAAAATTATTCAGAACAGTAATAAAACATAATTGTATTATCATTCCAGCTGTTCGTTTATGTTTCAGGACATGAGTGATGTGGTTATAGTTGGAGGTTTGAGTGATGACACGGGCAGCTGAGTTCTGCACCATCTGTAACTTGTGGAGAGATTTGTTCGGGGAGGCCGTAGAGAAGGGAGTTTAACCAACATTTGTAGGGGCGGCCGTAGAGAAGGGAGTTTAACCAACATTTATTCTTAAATTTGACAATACAGGTAGTCCTCGACTTACGACTGTCTCGAGTTACGATATTTTGTGGTTACAACGCATCTCCCATAAAAAAAACACACAAAAAAACAAATTATATGTATATATATTGAAAATTTATTTTGAAAAGCAGAGTTACGCAGTTTCCGGTTTCCGGTTTTACGTATTAAATGTAGCGGCGGAGGAATGCTAGACATTACTCTCTAAAAAAGCTAAGTCTGGTCCTCTGGACATTCAAAAAACAAAACAAAACTGTACTGTGAACGCAGTTTTACGTCGTGAACGGAATAGAGAATACGGAGGAGGGACGGAGGAAACTGCTTCACCACAGCATCCCAGTAGGAAATTAACTATTTTTTCACTTCATTATGGCTACAAATATCATTATTATTAAATGTATGTGTTTTTGATAATTATGTAGGGTACTGTGTTAGGATAGGCTAAGTGCTTGGTAAAATACAGTACTGTACATAAGGTGCAGTATGAACGTATGTTCCGACTTACGTCGAAATTTGTTTTACGCCGCCATGTAGGAACGGATCTCAGTCGTAAGTTGAGGACTACCTGTAGTTACAAATTATTGTTCGTTTATTACAATAACTTCTGAGACAATTAATCACCCTGTAAAACTTGTCATCGTGACAGGCCCATGTGTGTGGCTCCTTTTTTTTAATCCAACCCTGAGGTTCAGTCAAACTCTCCGTTCCAACAGTGGGAGATGGAGCGGTAAATAAAAAGCGATGGCTTTGTTGATGTCTTGAAAAAGGGCCATTAAAAAAAAGGAGATTTCACAGCCATTTACAAAGGCCCTCAAACCACGGACATTAAAATTATTTTTGCAGAAGACAGATAGTTGAATAAATCTACTTTCATTCCCTTTGAATGCCTGCTGGTCTGAAGATCTCAGAAGAATGGATGGCTACATTCACAGCCTGTCAAGGTTATTCTTTATGCTAAAGCTTTATGCTCCATATTACTCTTGCCTTGGGCACAGAACAAGTTAGAATCCTGCATAATAAAATGTATGACTGTTCGGAGAAAACTGCCGTTTAAATATGCCGGGAAGACAGTGTGTATCATTTAAGAGTTGTGAATAATGCAGTGGTCATAATGATGGGAAAAAGGACAAACGTCACGCAGGATTTAGAGGAAAACGGGCAGAAGCGGCGCCTCTCCCGTCTCTCGTGGCAGCGTTGTGAATAATGCATTGGCCACAGCCCAAATGAAATACAGCCATTTTGGATTTTTCATGAGGCGTGACACTAAATCCAAGCCATCACGGGGTTGGACTGAACACCGGCCGCTCTGTGTTCATATTCTGTACGTAGGAGACAACCCGCTTCGTTTATGCTCCGTTATTAACTGACACGGAGGAGAACCAGCACCTGCCGGACACAGAAGCAGATATTTCTTATTTCCTTGGGAGGAAAAGTTGTCGGTTTGATTGCTTCACTGGCTCAGCTATACATCGTGTGAAACCAACTCGTCGCTGCGTCCGCCTGATGGAGGACAGCGACTCCTGCTCTATTAATTTCTGTTCTTCACATGAAACACGAGAGCCTTCGGTTCATTTGTTCAGCAGCTGAAAATAAATAAAGTTATCTGACGGTTGCATCAAGTATCTGACTTGTTCACAACGATTAAAGACAGAAGCTGATTAAACTCAAATGATTAAATCTGCAGCTCAAACACACAATACAGGTAGTCCTCGACTTACAACGTTTCACGTTACGAACGCCCTCCCATTGAAAAGCATTGTTTGAGTTACGCGGTTTATGTGCCTTTACACCAAAAAATATGGTACCGAAACTCAGTGAAAACTTACAGGAGGGAGGGGGGAGAGTAGCTTCAGTGGAAAATTACTACAGACCTCATTGTTTGGACAGGCAGACCGGAGCAGAGGAGGTTAGGAGGGCGGTTAGGAGGTCGGTTAGGAGGGCGGTTTTACGGCGTAAACAAAAGGTGCGGACGGGTGGATGGTGTCGTCAGACGGCAGAAAACAGCGGAGCTGGACCGGAGGAGCAAGAGCTAACATGCTAACAGACCTTGCTGTAAACGCTGTGGACTGTGTGAAGCAGCTGGAAGCTGCAGAGCTCGGAGGAGCAAGAGCTAACATGCTAACAGACGGAGGAAGAATTCACCAGCATACCAGTAGGTTATTAACTCTTTTTTTCCCTTCATTATGGCTCCTAAATGTAAGTGGTTTTTGATAATTATGTAGGGTAATGCGTTAGCATAGGCTAAGTGCTTGGTAAAATAAAGTACTGTACGTGTGAGGTGCCATTTGGACGTATTTTCCGACTTACATCGAAATCCGTGTTACGAACGGGCGTAGAAACGGAACTCGTTTGTAAGTCGGGGACCACCTGTACTGGAAAATTAAAGACGCAGATACGATTAATGAGAAGTGGTTCTTTTAAGTTATTTGAGCAGGTTGAGAGCAATATTTTGAGATTGAGCTCCTTGATGATCAAATTTACCCAGAGAGGAACAGTGCGCTTCGACCAAACCAGGTCAGTGTTCTGGTCAACCGACCCACTGGAGCAGAACACACAGACTTCCAGTCAGAACCACAAATTATATTTTTTTGCTACATTGTCTCTTTTACTTGATACATTTTAATAAGTTCACTGCATGAAAAGAGTTCATCTACTTGAAATCTGATGACAGACGATGTTAAATCTCCATCCATCCATCCATCCATCCATCCATCCATCCATCCATCCATCCATCCATCCATCCACCCACCCACCTCATAACGACCTGAATAAGTATCTCAGTGTAACTGAGGAGGAACGATGGTCAACAGGTCGAGTGTGGAAACGACAGATTGTTAAGCCAGAGCTGTAATCAGCATCAAACCAGGTGAGTAAACTCCACCAGCCGTCACTAACCTGGAGACACCAAATCAATGGAAGGAGATTAAAAAGATCACCAGTAATCCAGTGAGCAGGCAGTCAATACTGTGCTTCGAAACATCCGTTGTGCGAGGACCTACTGAACTCTGAGGTGAACACTGCTGCTCAAGTCTGAGAGGACTACAGGTTCTGAAGTCGACTCACTCCTGGAGGATCCTCTCTGATGGACACAAAGGTCAGGAGGAAAACGTGGTTTCGTCTTCTCTGTCTTTTTGAAGCCTCTCATCATTAGGAACGACAGGAAAGGAAGAAGAGGAGGATGAGGAGGAGAAGGGAAGACGAGTTATTTGTGAGTAGATGAAGCGAGACACATAACAAAATGCACCCACGCTCCCGTTGGATACAAAACATGAGCTTTTACCACAAAGATGGTGCGAGTGAGGATGTGAACATAAAAAGCTTTGAACAAATAAAAACCAGCCCAATTCAAGACACTTTGCTGTCTGGAAACACGTAAACTACATGTTTAGATGTTCTACTTCCTGTTTGTTCTTTGGTATGTTACACATGTTTAAAGGTCCACTGACATGATGTTTGAACTATGCAAAAATTGGCACAACATATATATCTTTTATCATTCAACTATGTTCGTTGTTGCAAACAAAATGATAATTTTACGAAAATTCGTTTAAAAAGTGAGTTTAAAATTTGCGCTGTGTTTCTTCACGGGACATCTGGGTACTTCCGCTTGCTTTTGTGACGTCAACGCAGGAATTCCAGTCTGCGGCTGCGCAGTGAACGCAGATTCATTTTCTGCACGTTCGCCTATTTTTTTTTTTTTGTATAACTTGAAAAATGCCGTTACGTTGTGTCGCATTTGGGTGTTCTAATATCATCAGTGAACAAGTGAGCCTTTTCACTTTCCCGAAAGATGAAATACTTCGTCAAGACTGGACAAAACAAACAAAGCTGTCCCCCTCGCTCCACCTGAACGGTAAGGCAGAACCTGCTGTTTCTTGTTCAACCCCCTGAACTAACTTCTGCTTCCCAAACTGAAGACAAATCGCTCAAATCTAAACTTAGATTGCTAAATTTGTCGGTTTCTATAATGTGCGCTATTGTTATGTAAAAGGGGCGTTCTAGGAGACATTCCTGCGTTGACGTCACGTCACAAATGTTGCATTTGTGTGTAATCGGATTTCCCGTGAATAAACACGGCACGAAGTTTAAAATCACTTTTAAATCAAAATTAAATTGAGTTATCATTTTGCATGTACAAACAAACATAGTTGAATGATACAACATATATATGTTGATGAGCAATTTTATGCATAGTTCAGACATCATGTCAGTGGACCTTTAAGCAGCCGGGATGTTTGAACGCACCGACGCTCTGCGTCTGGACTGGAGAGAACAGCGAAGAGACGAAAGCAACACACGGAACTGATGGTGGAGCATCATGAATGTGCAAAATTACACGTGATTAAAACTGATTGATGACATCATACTCTCTGAAGGAGTGTGCATCACCTGCTGCCTTTAAAACCAGGATGAAGTCATGACAAAGCTGCAGCTGTTTCGGTCTCATCGCAAGCACGACGCCGTGCATGAAGCCACGTGTACGACTCTCAGCTACTACCACACCAACTGTCAGCTGCTCCATCAGCTGAGCTACAGCCTCTTCTGTGTTGGTCACTTTGCAATCTTGAATTAGACTGACTCCCAAAGTTTATTCGTTGCACGTCCAACAGTTTAATTTAGACCTGACCACTGCCTCATGAGATACAGGTAGTACTCGACTTACGACGGCCTCGAGTTACGATGTTTCGTGGTTATGACACACATCTCCATTAAAAATAAATAAATAAATAAAATAAAATAAAATAATTTTGAAAATTTTAATTTTGAAAGCCGAGTTCCTTCCGGTTTTGATGGCAGAAGCAGCGGAAAAACACAGAAAGACCCGCTCTGGACGGAGCTTCACAGCAGAACCAGTACAGTACAGGCGGAGATTAAACGCTCTGGACAGAGGTTGATGGCGGTTTTACAACAGAATACGGCAGCTGGACCGAGCTGACGGTGGTTTTACATCGTAAACAAATATTGGATGGATGGACGGACGGATGGACGGTCGGAGGTAGGCCATGTACAGCAAGCTACTGTAGTTAGCCAGCTAGCTCCCTTTATGGGAATGGAGCCTGCTAGTGAGGAGGGAGACGATTCAACTTGCTCCGTCGTCTTTAAAAGCTGTGTTAGGATAGGCTAAGTGCTTGGTGACTTTTTTTTCTTTTAGTATATACGTATGTTCCGACTTATGTCGAAATTCGCTTTACGAAGCCGCATAGGAACGGAACTCCGTCGTATTCGAGGA